>CM035162.1:48744786-48925379 GCA_020205615.1 Panax quinquefolius
TTGTATAGAAGAAAGTGTAGTTCTCTAGTATGCTAGGGCGATGTGGGTGAGACAACATTTTGGGACCGAAATGGTATGTATAACTACAAAAAAGATTCAAATAATCGACAACGTATACAAACCTCACAAGATCGACAAAAAGAGTTATGATGATCTTCATCTAAGGGACGTGGAGTTCAATGTTGGAGATCATGTACTATTACGTGTTGCTCCATGGAAAGGAATTACGAGATTTGGAAGAGGGAAAAGCTCAACCCTCGATTAATTGGTACATTTGAAATCCTCGTAGAGTAGGAACGTGGCCTATAGACTCGCTTCTGCTAAGTATGTCTACGTGTTCATAACGTTTTCACATATCCATGCTACGTAAATATGTGAAAGACCCGAACCACATTATTGAATTAGAACCAGACGAGATAACAGAAGATTTAACGTATGAAGAGGTACCTGTTAAAATCTTGGATAATAAGGAACATATTCTACGCTCAAAGGTTATACCTCAAGTCAAAGTTTTATGGAGAAACCACGATATTGAGGAAATGACCTAGGAGTTAGAATCGATATGAAAACAAGGTATCCTCACCTCTTGACATACCAAATATGTATATCAATTTCGAGGATGAAATTTCATAAAGAGGAGAGGTTGTAAAACCCCAACTTTTTATGAATAAATATTTAATTTCTCTAATTATTATTTTGAATAATAAGGTGTTGATTTGATATAATGCTTTAGTTGTGGGTGAAATGTGAAAATTTTGTAAAGTAAGCAAATGGTCATAAAATATTCGTTTGGTCGGAGAATATTCTTTTTATCAGGGAATATCCGTACGACGGTGCAATCATTGGTGGACCACATAACAAAATAACTGTCGGATATAGAAAGCGATAGAAATAACCTTTTTATAAAAATAACGACAAAACTTTTACCGTTAACTATTGAAATACCGGGTGATAAAAGTACGATGTCTGGTGGGTGCAAGAGCAACCTGCGGTATTGCATAGTATTTCTGATTATTGATTCTTACGTAAGAAGTCACCCAGTTTTATTCAATAATTGCCACAGTAATTGTTACACAATATCTCATATTATTGATTCAATTATTGTCACAATATCATCTGCACAATATTTTATATTATTAAATCAATAATTGACGCGACACAATTATTCATATTATTAGTTAGCATTATTGGCAATGTTTAGAAAGTTCTGTCGATGAAAGGGGTTGGTTATATAATTGCGCGCTAATAAGGATAAATCCTTATCGGAAAGCCCCCTCTTTCCTGAGAATGATCTGGTTGTTAATATTGTGAGTTTATAATATAAATTATGAATAATTATTATGTGGTGGATATTAGTTCAATGAAGGAATTTAACATGAATTATTTGTTGAAAGTTTGGCAATTATCTTCTCCGATAAAATATTCATTCAAATATATTATTATAATATTACATTTTTTATAATTTAAATGGTAATATTATTATAATAATATATAATTTTTAGCATGTGAGTAAAAATGGAGTGAATGTTATCATTTTGATTTTGAATTCCTTTTCCAAAACTATTTCGTGCACATCTCCTTCTCCTGCATTTTTTTTTTTCTAAAGAGAAGGCTTACTAATCATTCTTCTATAATGCAAATCCTTTCCATATTTAGCGGGTCCTCAAATTAAAATTTGAGCTATTCATTTTCAAATTCTCCTGCAGAATTGTTTCAAAGGTGGCTCCAACCATTGAAAGTGGGTGGAGTTAGGCAGAAGAAAAGGAAAAAATGAAAGTTAGGCAGACATGAATGGTTAGTCCGAATGATTTGTTTTTTTCTCCCTCAATTGCACTATAAATAGTGGGGTAACCCTCCTTCATAAAACACACCTTTAATATCAAAAATTCTTATTCTATAGTATTGTGAGTATTTTCTTGAGTATAAGAATATTTTGAGTGTAGTTTTTTTTGTGCAAGATTTTCTCATAATAATATCCGATATTCCACTCAA
The DNA here is from genome assembly GCA_020205615.1 of Panax quinquefolius. NCBI lineage: Eukaryota > Viridiplantae > Streptophyta > Magnoliopsida > Apiales > Araliaceae > Panax > Panax quinquefolius. The sequence continues at coordinate 48,746,779 of CM035162.1, forward strand.
ATCCAATTTCTTCTAAGGTAAATGATATTATTTTTGCAATACTCGTAAGAAATATTATTTTCTTTCATACTCCATATTATGAAAGAGATATTATTTTATTTCGTATTCCTAAAGTTAAACTTACTATGGTAAGTATTGCTTCTATAATTCCTGAAATGATTAGAAATTCCTCAAGTTTTGCGCTTCATCTAATATCATTTCACTGGAATATTGGTCTGAACTTTCTTATTAAATTTTAAACTTTTCATGTCTGGGTACTATTCATACGGTACTATTCATGGACGCTTATTCATACATACTGATTAGTGATTTAACAAGATTTTGTAATTTTATTTGAATATTTATTGAATTAAATAAATATTTTTGATGATTTAATTATTGGATTAAATAATTAATTGATGAATTTGTGGTAGATTAATTTAATTATATGTGTTATATTGATTAAATTAATGTGGAGAATTTTATTATTCAAAGTATGTATTTAATAGAGCTTATTGGATTAAATGAATTATTTAATAAGCATAATGTTATTTTAATTAATTTAATAATTAATTAGAGATTTAATAATTTGACATAACAAATAAATTAGAAAATTAATTATGTGACTATGTGAGTTAATGAGAAATTATTATATTATATTATATTTAAATTAAATTAAATAAGATATTCGATTTATTGTTTAAATGGGTGTGACATTACTAACTATATTATAAGAGATTTATTAAATTAAATGAGAATGAACCTTTTAAGGCTAGCCAAACGAGGCCCTAATGGGAGTTGGGCGGTTAACCCACGAATTGGATTAACTGACCACAACCAACGTTAGTTTAGTTACGTATAATTATATTAAGTGTATACTCTATATCATTAATCACAAGAAAAGTTTAGAAAAATCTAGAGAGAATTCAGAGAGAATTAAGAGGAAATTGTGAGATTGGAGAATCACAAAAGTTGCTTCAAGGTAATCTTTTCAACCCATCTTGTAAATTACATTGTTAATATTTTCTACGAAAAACTATTTCAAGTCTCTATAATTGAAAAGAGAAGGATTTATGTGTTTATATGTTTTAATATATGGTCATAATATGTTTTTACCGTACAGGTATGTGTTCGTAAAATCAATTGCACATAAATATGTCGTAAATAGTTTTCTTTAACGTTACAGAGTATAAAGGTTTCATAGATATGGCCCTTATAGGAAATGGTATGTTACGTTTTGTTGTTTAACTTGAAATTTATCAGTAGATTGTAATAACATATGTTTAAACAAAGAAAACAAACTTTGAACAGACAGATTTAGAGTTATAATGAATTATAATATCAATTTTTCATGTTTTATTTTCTTAACTTTCAAAACCACTAAGAACACTGAAATTTTATTGTTTGATTCAAGTAATAGTATGTATTAACTTGTTAAATCATGCTAGAAAGGTTGGGTAGAGATCATGTACGAATTCTAGTGTCTAGGTATACTTAATTTCATGTGTGAATAATTTAATTGGTCATGATATGTGTTCCTCACGAAACTTCGAGAATCGAAAATCGACATGTCACACCGCCATGACCCAACCCCATGCCTTAAGGGTCACACAGCAGAGCGATTCTTGGCCAATGACACCACCAAGATCTGACGCCATCCACGCCGCATCCCTAGGATTAACCTGTAGGGTGGCGCCACAACGCCACTATGCAGTGTGTTCAAGAATGAGAATTTTAATTTTCTTATTTCAGGGAATGTAATTGTAACCTAATCTAATGAACATAAAAATGTGTTAGACATATAATGTGGTGTTAAAATAGATTCTTAACATATCAATAAAGTAATTACATGTTTAATTAAATTGTTGAACGCGTAGTTAGCTTGTCGTTCGTGAAGTGTTATATTATGTGAAAACAACTGTTGTGATTTGATTAATATAATCATAATCAGAGTTTAGACAAAAGATGATAGACTCCACGGCATGCTTGCGTGAGGTGGTCGCCGCCCCGATCGTTTCTAGCACAGTTGTTGGGTGAATTGCTTGCAACACCTTAACCCTCGCCTATATGTAGACGGTAATCTTGGTACAATTGCTATGCGTTGAATTACTGCGTTGAATGGACACCAACGACACTTTGACCCCTACGCTTATATTGAAGCGGTAATCTCGGTACAATCGACGATTGATGCGGTGAAGGCATACACACAACTATGAATTGTTGTATGATAAGTCAAATTGAATCTCAAAGAAATAACTAAGAAAAATACTTAGGAATTCTTCAAAGAACCAAAAGTAGAGAATAAACTCACAAGTATATTGAATAATAATAATAATGTGTCCTATTACATCAACTTGCACCTCTATTTATACTACTCAAAACAATCCAAATCCTAATAGAAATTTATAAACTATAACCCTAATTTCTATAAGGAAATAGAAGTCAATTTGGAAAAGGAATTCTAATTAAAAAGAAATCCTAATTACAATAGAATTTAAAATTAAGAATCCAAATAAAATCCTTCACTTTGCATTAGGATTTCCATAATACTCCTTTGTAGGTAAATATGTTGACTTTGTTAAGAAGATTAAAATTGGGCTTGTATTAAATTGACCCAAATATTAAAATTGGGCTTGTATTAAATTGACCCAAATTAATGTCTCATGTTCTTTTGCCTCCTCTTTGGATTTTCTTACGTTAGCTTCAGCCCAAACATCTTGGATCAATCCATTGAGACTTTGTTTGAACCTCTTTGTTCTAACCTTGCTTGATCCCCACGTCCCTTTAGTCTTATTTGAATCCACGCATGTCATGTCCTCATCATTCCTCTCCTCTTGAAAAGGATTTGTCCTCAAATCGTCACCTACATCAAACGGACTTAGATCAGTAACGTTAAATGTAGCACTAACATTATACTCACCTGGCAAATCCAATTTATAGGCATTGTCATTGATACGCTCGAGAACTTGAAATGGACCATCTCCCCTCGGAAGCAATTTGAGCGTCTTTGAGCAGGAATCTTTCTTTCCGCATATGTAACCACACCCAATCTCCGGGCTCAAAGATCACTTGATGTCGTCCCTTGTTCGCGTGCTTAATGTATTGTTCCGTTCTCCGTTCAATGTTTAGCCTGGCTCTTTCATGAATCTGCTTAACAAGATCAGCCTTTTTCGTTCCATCCATGTTAGTATATTTAGAAACAGGTAACGGTGATAAATCCAACGGTGTCAAAGGATTAAAACCATATACAATTTCAAATGGAGAAAAATTAGTAGCGAGAATGAAACGAGCGGTTATATCTGAAACTCAACATGTGGTAAACATTCTTCCCATTGCTTGATATTCTTTTTAATGATAGCAGTAATAATGCCGACAAAGTCCTATTTACTACTTGGTTTGGCCAAATCGGTTTGTGGATGACAAGTAGTAGAAAATAACAATTTAGTACCCAATTTACCCCACAGGTCTTCCAAAATAACTTAAGAACTTTGTATCTCTATCAGAAACAATAGTTTTAGGCATACCATGCAAACGCACAATCTCCCTAAAGAACAAATCAGCAACATGAGATGCATCATCAGTTTTATGACATGGAATAAAATGTGCCATTTTTGAAAATCTATCCACGACCACAAATATCGAATCATAACCATGCTTAGACCTAGGTAAACCCAACACAAAGTCCATAGAAAGATCAATCCAAGGTTCATTAGGAATAGGCAATGGCGTATATAATCCATGGGGTTGAACACGAGATTTAGCTTGGCGACAAGTAATACATCTATCACATATTCTTTCTACATCCCTTTTCATATGAGGCCAATAAAAATGTTCTTTTAAAACAGCAAAAGTTTTATCAACACCAAAATGTCCCATTAAACCGCCCCCATGTGATTCCCTAACCAACAACTCACGCAAAGAACATGCAGGAATACATAGTTTATTTTCTCGAAACAAGAATCCATCAACTCTAAAGTATTTACCCACAACATTCTTTTCACAAGTTTTAAACTCTTCACCGAAATCAAGGTCATTATCATATAACTCTTTAATTCGTTCAAACCCAAGCAATTTCGTATCAAGAGTATTTAACAAAACATACCTGCGAGACAAAGCATCTGCAACGACGTTCTCCTTACCTTGCTTATATCGAATAACATATGGAAATGTCTCGATAAATTCCATCCATCGTGCATGTCTTTTGTTCAACTTGTGTTGACCCTTCAAATATTTCAATGATTCATGATCGGTGTGGATCACAAACTCCTTAGGCCACAAGTAATGTTGCCATGTCTCCAAGGCTCTAACCAAAGCGTACATCTCTTTGTCATATGTAGGATAGTTCAAAGCTGCCCCACTCAACTTTTAAGCTAAAATACATACTGGTTTTCCTTCTTGCATCAACACGACTCCAATCCCTAAACACGAAGCATCACACTCAATCTCAAAAGTTTTAGCAAAGTTAGGCAAAATAAGTAAAGGAGCATTTGTCAATTTATCCTTAATCAAATTAAATGCTTTTTCACATTCATCACCCCACTTGAAGCCCACACTTTTCTTGATGACCTCGGTCGATGGTGTTTGTAATTTCACTAAAATCCGAACAAAGCGTCGGTAGAAACTTGCGAGTCCATGAAAGCTTCGTGCTTGACTCACATTGGTTGGACTCGGCCCGATCCCGGATCGCATGCGTATTTTCTCCTCATCAACTTGGACTCCACAGCGAACTCACAACAAAGCCAAGAAAAACAATTCTATCCAAGACAAAACGTGCATTTCTCCATGTTAGCAAATAACTTTTCTTTCCTAAGTACATCTAAAAGCAGATTTTAAATGCAATGCATGATCTTGAAGTTTTGCTATAAATCAAGATATCATCAAAATAAACTACGACAAATTTTCCAATGAATGGGCCTTGAAAACATGGTTCATTAATCTCATGAAAGTGCTCGGTGCATTAGTTAAACCAAAAGGTAATACTAACCATTCATAAAGACCAGTATTTAGTTTTAAAGCGTTGTTTTCCATTCATCACCTTCTTGCATTCTAATTTGATGATAACCACTTTTTAAATCAATTTTTGAAAATATCAAGACCCGTATAATTCATCTAACATGTCATCTAAGCGAGGAATGGGATGTCGATATTTTACCGTAATGTTATTTACCGCTCGACAATCGATGCACATCCTCCATTTTCCATCCTTTTTCGGCACTAGGATCACCGGAACTGCACATGGGCTCATACTTTCTCTCACGAATCCTTTCTCCATCAGCTCGTCAACTTGCCTTTGTAACTCCTTCGTCTCCTCGGGATTACTCAGATAAAATTTGGGCGGTTTGGAATCGTCGCACCGGAACAAAATCAATTTGATGCTCAATTCCCCGAATAGGTGGTAGTCCATGAGGAAGCTCCTCGGGAAATACATCTTTGAATTCCTGTAAGAGAGATGAAACAACACTAGGCAAAGAATCATTAGCGTTAGTAGTCAAAAGCGCCTCTTTATACTGAAGTAAAATCATAGGCTGTTTAGAAATCAAAGCTCTTCTCACATCACTCTTTTTTGCCAGTATATTTGTTTTTTTCTCTTCTTTCTTTTTCTCTCTTTCTTTTTCTCTTTTTTTTTTCTTCTTGATTTTTCTTTTCTTCACTCTCTTTTCTTTGTACATAATTTTTCTGCAAATGAATTTGATCTTCATGTACTTGTTGTGTGGTGACAAAGGGCCTTGAAAGAGATCTTCTTCTTGTTGTGAGCGAATGAATATATATCGTTAGTAAACCCGTCATGTTGAACCCTCCTATCAAACCGCCATGGTCTACCCAACAATATATCCTGCCTGCTGCATGGGCACCACATCACACAATACCTCATCAATATACCTGGAGCCAATAGCAAATGGAACTAACACTGTTTGGTTACTTTAATGTACGCATTATCATTGAGCCCTTTATAAGCGATCACGGTTTGCGGATGTTTGGTAGTAGGTAACCCCAATTTCTCCACCATCGTAGTGCTTGCCACATTTATGCATTTGCCTCCATCTATAACTTCATAACAAATTTTCCCATTCACAAGACATCGAGTATGAAATAGATTTTCCCGTTGTTCACTCCTCTCCTCCTTAACCTGTGTACTAAGTGCTCTTCTTGTAACCAGAATTTCACCATGTATTGCATCCTCACCTATCTCCTCTAATGGTGGCATAGAATCGGTGTCGCTATCTTCCCCCTCGGTCTCCACATCTCCATTGTCAAGTAACAACATTTTCCTCTGATTTGGACATTGGCTAGAAATATGTCCCCTGCCTTGACACTTAAAATATACAATATCTCGATTACGACCAAAAAGAAGGTTGTTCGGTTTTACCTTGAGTTTCTCGGCTAGTTGATCCTTGCTTGGGTTCCACCTTTGGCTTGAACAGCATGTTGTCTTTTCCTCTCGCTTTGCCAAATTGGGTCTCCATGATGAACTAGCATTAGATTGTCCTCGTTGTCCTACTACGCCTCTTGAGTTGTTTCTCTATCTTAGTAGCCATATGGACCAGTTCCTCCAACTCTAAATAATGTTGTCGTTCAACCAAGTGCGCAATCTCCCGATTCAATCCTGCCGAGAACCTAGCCATCGATGTTTCATTGTCCTCAATCAAGTTAGCTTAGATCCTTGAACATCTCCATCTCCTGTAATATTCATCCACACTCAGACTTCCCTGTTTAAGAGTTTGTAAATTACGAATGATCTCCGTTGATAGTATGTTGGTACAAACCTCTTTTTCATTATCGCTTTCATCTCATTGAAGTTGTAATCGGTAGCTTCGTCACACCTTCTCCGATTAGTCATCAACCCATCCCACCATATCAATGCATATCCGAAAAATTCCGTAATGGCGGTTTGACTTTCTTGAGGTCCGAATAGTTGTGATATCAAAGATTCGCTCCATCTTGGTTACCCAATCTAAATAAGCCTCGGGATCACCCGTGCCTTGGAAAATTTGGAATCTTCATTTTATGCTATCCAAATTGCCATCTTCTCTGTCCTGACCTCTTCTTTCCCTAGCACCTCCGTGTCTTTGATGTCGGAAATTAGATTCACGATCTTCCATTTGCCTCTTCCTCCTCACCGTAAGGGTCTTCCTTTCTTGCGTCAGTTTGTTGTGTCTTCGTCTTGTTTTGCATCCCAAGAGTGTTTTGGGATAGCTCAGCCATAGACACCCTCATCTCTTCTAATTGTTCTTGCATTTGCTCTATAGTCTTTCTCAATCTCCGATCCCATTCTTTATGCATTGCTTCCATCTGAAATTTCAATTCAGCTGTCGAAGGTTGTTCCTCATGAGTTCCTTTATCCTTTGAGCTAGACATATTTCACGCAAAATAAGGGTTAGTAAGCAGTTTCCTCACCACTCCCTTACGTGTTTAAGCTCGAATCAATGGTCCACTCGTGTATACTCTCAATAATTGGCTTTTACCCTCGATTAATCTCACCACTAAGCCTTTTACCTCAAATATTCTCTCTAATAGGTTCTTATCGAATTCCCTAGCAAAATTCTTGGTTTTACTAATCAATTCGAAATTACTTGTCACGAAACAAAAATATAGATGGTGTAGTTATCAGAATACCACAAAATCACCGATCGATTGTCTTGTACTCCTCTTGTAGGCTTCGGACTCATAAATTGTAGCTCTCCGTTTGAAATTGATGATGATGGAGCAATTATGAACTCTTGGTTAGAATTTGATGATTTGATGGTGTGCTTTCAAATTGGGTTAGCACAATAGAATATGAATTTTTTTTTCCTTTTTTTTTATTTATTTATTTTTTTTTGCAATATATATTTAGACAAAAAATTAAAGATAAGTAACTTGCTAGAAAGGCTTAGCTTTGATACCAAATGATAGACTCCACAACGCGCTTGCGTGAGGTGGTCGTACCCGATCGTTTCTAGCACGGTTGTTGGGTGAATTTCTTGCAACACCTTAACCCTCGCTTATATATGTAGCGGTAATCTTGGTACAATTGCTCGCGTTGAATTACTGCGTTGAATGGACACCAACGACACTTTGACCCTCGCTTATATTGAAGCGGTAATCTCGGTACAATCGACGATTGATCTGCGGTGAAAGGCATACACACACACTATGAATTGTTGTATGATAAGTCAAATTGAATCTCAAAGAAATAACTAAGAAAAATACTTAGGAATTCTTCAAAGAACCAAAAGTAGAGAATAAACTCACAAGTATATTGAATAATAATAATAATGTGTCCTATTACATCAACTTGCACCTCTATTTATACTACTCAAAACAATCCAAATCCTAATAGAAATTTATAAACTATAACCCTAATTTCTATAAGGAAATAGAAGTCAATTTGGAAAAGAATTCTAATTAAAAAGAAATCCTAATTACAATAGAATTTAAAATTAAGAATCCAAATAAAATCCTTGACTGCATTAGATTTCCATAATACTCCTTTGTAGGTAAATATGTTGACTTTGTTAAGAAGATTAAAATTGGGCTTGTATTAAATTGACCCAAATATTAAAATTGGGCTTGTATTAAATTGACCCAAATTAATGTCTCATGTTCTTTTGCCTCCTCTTTGGATTTTCTTACGTTAGCTTCATTGAAAACATCTTGGATCAATCCATTGAGACTTTGTTTGAACCTCTTTGTTCTAGCCTTGCTTGATCCCCACGTCCCTTTAGTCTTATTTGAATCCACGCATGTCATGTCCTCATCAAAAGAGAATGAACTTGTGATGCTAGTTATGTTATAATTGACTGGTATTATGAATGTAAATGGTATGTAGGATTAAATCGAGGAACATGTATAATTAACGTATAACCTACGCACGAGGCAAGTTTCCTAACCCTACTTGTTATCGTTATGTAAGTTTCTAAAGCTTACCTCTTTACAATGACCAAGTTCTAGACCTATATTCCATATCTAACTAGTTCTTGTTATTTATTGATATTAAATGTTACCAATCTTTTCAAAGCATGATTCATGTTATACAATACTTATTCTATTGTATACCTTTGGAGTTTATTATTCAAATTGAATATCATTTATTGTTAAACCTTAACTAGCGAACCCTTATTGATTCGACTAGTCCATAGTTGATGAACATTATAAATTTCAGAACCCTTGTAAGTTTATCAAAACCAAACTTTGTTTGGTGCGGACTCGAATGTCAAACTGAGATGAACAACCCTGTTATAGGGGATTACTTATGCTTTAGCGTTAAGATATTGTGAACAGTATGGTACTAAGGGTTGATCCCCCTAAGTACGAGTAGAAGAGTCCATAGTCTTATGACTGTTAAAGGTTTCAAGTATAACCCTTGACAACCTAGGACATACTTCAAGGTCTTATGACCCTCAGAAGTTCTTTTGATTCTTGTTATTCATTCTTGATTCAAAAGTCAAGTTTCTTATTTCAGAAGTCTTTGATTCACTCGCATGTTATTATATTGTTGTTACATTATTATACTTATGGGAAATCGTGCTCACTCTTACGTAATAATAACATTGCAGTTAAGAACGAAAGGACCGACGAGCCTTCCACTAGTAAAGGCAAGGGCAAGATTAACAAGTGATGAAGACTTATTGTTTATTTGTTATGTTATGTTTTAGACTTATGTTTAATTTGTGTAAGACTTAATATTTGATTATGTTTTCGCATTTGAGATTTAAGGTTAGTATGACCTGGGATTGATGTATTTTTTTTTCAGATGTTGTAACTCCTTAAGGAAAGGATTTATTTCTATCTATTTTATGGTTTTCAATTATCATGGGTAGATAATCATATGATGTTTGTACAGCGAACACCAAATCCCGTGGGAATTAAAGTACTCGGATTTGGGGGTGTCACAGGTTGCTATCAAAGCTGTAGGTTATCAACCTTAGGTGGGGGAACAACCTTAGGTAGTAGCCTTATTAGAGATCAAGAACATAGTGGTGGTAAACTGTTATCGAGTTCTAAGAAATGAATTCATTAATTCATTGAAGATAATAAAAGACTTTATGTGCTTATGTGATAAACTTACACTACAACAAAAAGGCTTATCAGCGACCGCTACTGGTCGCAGATGAGTATCAGCGACCGAATGCGATCGCAGATAGTACTCGTAGGTAATCTGGTCGCTGGATGGACCTCAGCGACCAACAATAGCGACCGACTTATTAGCGACCGCAATCAGCGACCGAGGCCGTCGCTATTCTGACTCATGCTGAGTGATTTGTCAGGTGTGACGTGGCACACGTGTCAGCGACCAGTAATAGCGAACAATTTGGTCGCTAGTTTCCTAGTGGTTATCAGCGACCGCCATCAGTATTAGCGACCGCATGCGGTTGCTGATGCGTTATATTTTTTTAAAAATATTTTTCCTGTTTTATTGATTTCCCAAAAATAACCTTCTTTGTACCTGCTTTCTATCCCAACATACAGCAGTATATATAAGCATCCATCCATGATAACTACCATATGATAAACATTCATCCATTATAACTACTATATAATAAACATCCATCGATATAATAGAATCGTAAACCAACACAACACAATACAATCGTAAACATCCATATAATAGAATCGTAAACCAATACATTTATCCAAAGAATGAATCTAAAAGAGTACAAGGCTTTAAAAATCTTAAAAACAAGTCTAGCAAGGCTTTAAAAATCTAACATGACTGGTCTAGCTAGCTCTTCATGGATCATCCAAATTAGTACCCTATAATTAACAAAAGAATAAAACATATATGTTACATGTGTTGATACTGCTATGACTTGGGGAAAGCTAAACAATAGGCAACTTAGTAAAACATATAAGTAAGACAAAGGATGCGATAACAATATCGATATATATATACAGTACGTCACCACGATCTTTGTGATCTTTCTTTGCTTTGCCATTTCCTCTGCCAACTCATCAGGACCTAGAGAATGCAGATGTCCGCCCAGTATACGAAGATCACAATTCTGATAGATCACTCTCACACAGTCAGTAGGAGTATGATAGAATTTGGATGACCACGATGGTATAGATCGGGTAGCAGAGCTGCCTGTGCCACTGATGGTTGGGCGTTGTTTTTGTCCTTGGCCTTTAACATAGTTTTTCTTCACGACGGACGCTCTCTCCCACAATTCTTGATCAATCGATGGACGCGGGGTGCCTTCACGATAGCGCTCGTTCATTAAGCCCTTATAAGTGTCCTGTCAGAAGGTCAACAATTAAATAGTTAAAAATAAATAAAAAATGTTAAAAAAGGTCGTCACAATTTATAAACAACATATTAATATAAAGTTAACTTATTACCGCTTATCTCGAATAAAGATTAAGCGGATCCATCACGGGCGGCCACATACACATCCAACCAATTGATAGGTTGACCTTGAGACTGAGACTCCTATAGTTCATGTTCTCATATTAATATGTAAACATATGATATTTTAGCTACAAAACATGACTGTAAACATAAAAATAAATAACTAAGCCATTTAGCTTGCTATACATACGTACCCTGGCAACAATATGTTGCAGCTGTAATATACTGCCACCCTTGTACGTGCCTTTTTCCATTTCGCCTTTAGATACACCTGAAGATCTGTTCGAGGCGGCAGTCTTGCGTCTCTTGGCCCAGTTCTCAGTTCTCCACTGGTCATACATCTGCTCCCATATGTCCTGTGCGCACCACCAGGGGCTATGCTCATGCATATACTACTCACCCTATCCTGGATGGTCAATCTCAGCATTGTGTAGGGCTTTCTGTCGTTCCTTGTTCAGATTATCTTTAGTTCGGACGGCGCACTTCTGCCAGAACAGTGTCTGAATAACTTATGTCTGTGCGTCGTCCCATCTATATCGCTTCTGCAAATAAAATAACAATAATAATATTAAAACTGTTATATTAACATAATCCAACATTACTAAATAATATTATTTGATTAACTATGTATTATCTATCAGAGTGATAAATAAATATACCTGAAATTCAAATTTCAAATCAGCATCCTTATGGGCGAGAGGTGTGCTCATTTATGTAATCAACGGCGTGAAGCCAATTACAAAGCATAATTGTGAAATGCACTTCACAATTTTACTATCTTGAAAATCACTACAATATATAATAATTTACAGTCATATATATATTTATAACAATAGAAATATTAAACCCTTATATACACGATGTTTAACTTACATGCTTTCTGGAGGAGGATGGATCTATATAAGAATGCAATCTTTCGGATTAGTCGGGGCCTTCGACACATGATTAGGGCCCCGACCCAACCCGTGCTTTCGTGCTGCAGGTTCAGAAGACATCTATAAATAAAAAATTTAGGATGTTAGTATGAGTTATAAATGAAAGGTACATAAACATGTCAAGGATATAGAGAACATGTACATATATAATTGTATGTAATACAATTAAAACTAAACATACATTTTATAGAAAAGGATAATAATGACAATTAATTGTATGAAATCGTTAACTACGATGACTATAAATGAAAGGTACATAAACATGACTGCAAAATAGTTAACTAAGACAACTATAAATGAAAGGTACATAAACATGTTAAGGATATAAAGAATATTCCTATATGTAATTCATTGTAATACAATTAAAACTAAACATACATTTTAATGAAAGTTGTCTGAGTCAGAATCATTTTGTACAAGTATCGGAGATTCATAACCATCTTCTTCTTGATTACGTATGGTTGTCACAATAACTCTTCCTCAATTATCACCGTCATCCAGCACAATAATCATGCTTTGGGATCCAATTCATCAGGTTCATCTCCACCCTCTAACTGGATTACATCATTGTTGTCCTCTATATTTATTATAGGAGGTCTATGAAGCATCTCCTCTTGGTAGAAATCCCCATCTATTACTTGGACACGACTGAGCGTCGGAGTATGAATTATAACTTGCCCATCTATAGGCAGTCTATCCATTTTCCTAACAGTACTAGGAGTGTAGTATACTTGTATTGTTTGAGTTGGTAAAACAAACGGTTTGTTGGAGTAAGCCGGCCTATAGAGGTCAATATCGACGATTCCATGTTTGTCAACACGTATCCCTTTTTCTGAATCAAACCAACGACACTTGGACAAGTTAATATGACCCCCGTACGTGCCCTTATACGACAACTCTACGATTTCCTCTAACTCCCCATAAAAGGCACGACCAAGCTCATTGTAACAATCTCCTTGGACACACACTCTAGAGTCCGTTGTTCTTTTACTGCGCCCATATGACTTTGTATGAAATTCACAACCATTTATTTTGTAACCATTGCGGCTGACTTGGTCCCTGTCTGGTCCCATAGCTAGGACTTGTACATTAGCCGGAACCGTTGATCCCTCAGTCAAAGCCTACAAAAACTCCATCTTATTAAATGAAGTCATAGTTAATATGAAGTATATATATATATATATATATATATATGTGTGTGTGTGTGTGTGTCGTGCTTAAGAAATTGAACTTACTTTGTCCTTTAGCCAAACTGCAAATTTTTTATCACGATTGATTTGAATATCTTTATCAGTTATGTCAGGATGCTTCACTTTTAACTCGTCATCATATAATCTATACCATGTTATAAACATTAACATATTGGAATAAATTTTCAACTTAAAAGATAAATTATCAAGTTTACATGTGTACCTCACAAATTCGTCAATCTCCTCGCAATTGAGAAGAATGTAAGTATGTGCAGCATGTAATTCTTGCTCAGAGAGGAATAGGCGCTTCCCTTTTCCATAAGCGCGACCCGATAGACCAAATACAGAGACCCGGCCATTTAGTTCAACATTTCCCCCATCATCATGTCTCGATACTCGATTGGCCTTTGTCAAGACTTCGTCCGGAAAATAGTCCGAGACAAACGTAGATATCTCATCGAAACTGTATGCCTCACATATCGACCTCTCGACATAAGCTCTATTCTTAACCTTCCTCTTAAGGTTTCCCATCATCTTCTCGAAAGGGTATATCCATCTATATTGAACTGGACCCCCAACACGAGCTTCATAGGGAAGATGGATTTGCAAATGCTCCATGGAGTCAAAAAAACCAGGTGGGGATATTTTTTCTAGTTTACACGTGATCTCTATGATGTTCTTCTCAAGTACAGACATGTTCTTCTCATTTAATGATTTTGAACATAAGTCTTTGAAGAAACGACTAAGATCCGTTAAAGCATCCCATATTGGTTTATCAAGATGATCCCGAAATGCTATAGGCATGAGTCTCTCCATGAACAAATGACAATCGTGACTCTTCATCCCTTGCAATTTCCCACCCGTAACTGTAACGCCCGAGAAAATCGAATTTTTAGAAGAATTAAAATTTTATTTAATTATAAGGATTAAATGAATTTAATTGTTTATTTATGGGAGGAAGCAAATTGAAGGTCGTTCTATGACCTAAACATATCAAAACGTCATAGGATTTTGGCTACGTGATAGAATTAAAGTGTTTGAATTTCCAAGACGAAAATAAAAGCTTTCCGAGAAATTTTCTGAAAAACACTATTCACGTATTTCTGCTCAGGAATTATTTTTGAACTTCCGAGAAATACGTATCGATATAATATCAAGGTGAGATGGAATATCTAATAATATTTCAATTATGGAAAACGGAATATTTTGCCTGTGGACTTAATTTGAGAACGTTAGGAAAATCAAGCTTTAAGAAGTTAGGGTAATGATTGTATGATACGTAGGTATTGTACGAGTTAGAGAATACGAGTATGATACGAAGTATTATACGAATATGTATGAATGATAGTATATCGTATATGATGAATAAGTATACGAGTTAGAATACGAGATTAATACGTAAAGTATACGTTAAGAGGCTTTAAGCTAAATGTATTGAATTTGCAGGATTGTGTAGGAAATATTAAAGTCCAATGGGATTTGATAAGGCCCAAATATAAGGATGGTTAAGCCAAATAGAATTAATGCAAGCCTAATGTTTTTTTTAATTACAAGCCCAAATGATTAAACTAAGCTAATTAAGCTAAAGCCCAAAGTAAGTAACCAATGGGTTATGAGATGGTTTAAACCCATGGGGCGACCCATGGATGATCCAAAGTAGGGAGCAAGCAAACTTAATGGCTAAGTTAAGTAATAACCAAGTAAATAATGTGGTGAGCAAGTAAAGGATAAGCTATGTGCTAATTAAGTATACTTAAGGGCTAACCAAGGGATAATTTAAGTGATGAGCAAGTAAATGAAGCTTAATGGCTAAGCAAAGAGTGTGATGGCCAAGCAAAGAGTGTGGTGGCCAAGTTTACTTAAGGGCTAGGTAATGAATAGTAAGGAGGTGGATGGTTTAATGACCATGGTGCCCTCATCTAGGATTTCCTATAAATAGAAGGAGAGATAGCTCATTTGTGAGTTGTTGTATTTCATCCAACTTCAAAGTTGAGAGCTTATTTGCTTGAGAGAAAAAGCTAGAAAAGCTAGAGTTCTTATTAAGCAAGAAGCAAGAAGAAGATTAAGGCTTAGCAAGTGTTCATCAAATAGTAAGTATTCTTAAACCATAATTCTCTTTCTCTTCCATTGTTAGAGAAGGGGGTATTGGTAGAACTAGCATGCTAAGGAATGATAAATTAAAGGGCTTAAGTCTTAATAAGCCATATAAGTCATGGATAAGCTATTCATAACCATATAAGCTAAGAACTTGTGAAGAACAATGATGAACTTATAACATGTTTACATTAATAAAGTTAATATGATAAAAAGAAGTAAGAATAATGGTTAAAAGTCATTAACCATAACGAGTCATATAAAAAGAAGACATAAGTCATGAGAAATGGAAACATAAGTATTTTCATACTTTAATAAGTTACAAACTCATCAATAATAAGTAATAACTTATCATGATTATAAGTTAATGAAGTATGTATGTCAAGATATTAGTATAATGGATTGAATCCAATTAAAATGGTTTAAAAATCTTAAGTAACGAAGTTTTGCCGGAATTCACACGATTAGACGATAATCGTCGAATTCATGAAATTCTCGGAATGAAAGTCGTATTTTGTGTTTGAACTCGGAAACATTGGTTTTTGATGGAGGCAAGTCTTATTTGACATTAAAGAGTTGCGAACTCAAAAACGATTGGATTCCGACTTAGAACGAAGAAACGAGCGTTGAACGTTCACGAACGTTTATCGTTTTTGTTAAAAATGGACTAATAGGTGAATTTTTAGCAAACAAAGTTGAATAGATAAAATTCTTGCATTAACACGTAGAGTATGTGATTTGTGAACCGTAGGCTCTTGAACGAGCCAATTTGGACTTATAACGAAGAAGTTACGAGTCCGGGAATCTCACAAGTTTGAAAATCTGTCAAATTTATCTCTGGCACAGAGTCCGCACCGCGGCGCGACTCCAAGACAAAGGTCTGGCGCCGCAAAGCCAAAGTGAGCCTCAACCCCTGCAAACTCGCATGCCAAATATGTCACAACAAGTAAAAAGAGACTGCGATCAAGATCGCCGAGTCCTGGTCTCCAAGCCCTAATGGTGACGTCGCGGTCTTGGCATAACAAAGAAAACATTGGCAGCCATATTTCGACCTCAAAGAACTACATAGTGAAAAATGTTTACATGTTGAGCATGAAGAATAAATGATTAACACTTAACGAAGATCTTAATGAAACATTATTAAGACATAATTAAGCCTTAAGTATGACCACTTAGAGTAAAAGTAAGTCAATTGAATGTAAACAAGAACGGTGTACATAACCAATGCCGATTAAGTGTCAATTAATAACGTAAGGACGTTAGTAAGCTGCGAGGAAGGATAATTAACTCGAACCGAGTTGTATTAATGAAATAATTTTAGTTAAGTTATTGAAGAGAACAAAGTTAGTAAGAACGATGTAAAGAACGACGGTAAGCCGGAACCAATAATAACAAATCTAATGCATGATTAGATTGAGAAGAAGGGGAAGATTGTTTAAGAACTAAGTATGTTCATTCATGATCTAATGTGGTATGTTATTTGATTATGTGTTGTAGAGATCGTAAAGACTCAAAGGAAACGTAATTATACTGTAGCAGACGCTGAAGGCAAGTTATTCTTAAACATTTGTCTAACCTTCGTGTTAGCCAGGTTTTCAAATTGATTCAAGTTATGAGATGCATGTATGGTTTTCAGGAAAGAGTCTATGCAAGTTTTAACTCGGATAGACTAATCTTGATAGATTGATTGAATTGTTTACAAGTCTTTCAATATTAAATTGCTAACGCTATCCTACGCCAATTGTTTGGTACGGATTCAAGGTAAGCCTGAATATAAATAAACAAATGTATTTTCATCGAGTATTCGATGGGCACGTGAGGTTGCCACAACTTGAACGTACACACGTTTAATGAATGTAGTGTTGATCAACATAGAGTACTATAGGCTGATCATCTAGAAGTGCTCGTAAGATATGTTGGACTTACGGACTTCGTGCCGGGTTGTCCTTTTAAAAGAAATTATGAAACACGCTCATGGTCTTGGACCAGAATTGGTGTTTTACTGAATATTGTTATTGTGAAACGTTTTGAAGAAAAAGGAATGCTATTTTGAATTATTGATAGTACTTCGTAACTATCATCCAGTTATTGAAGATATACGATTCCTATGTTTCAAGCATGCTTTTAAAATGAAATTGTTGTACATGCTGAGCTTGTAATGCTCACTCTTGCTTGAACCATATGAATGCAGCTTAGACCGAATAGACCGAAGGATTCGTAAATGATAAAGTGAAGGCTAAAGCGAACTTGTAGATTACCTATGTAATAGTATAGGTTTGTAATGATAATATTTGATATTATGACAAGAACAAATGTAACGGTTATAAAGAACCTGGGGAATGGTAGTATTGTTTCGGAATATATATAAGACATATTCGTTCTTTTGAGGCATTTCAATTGAATGTTTGTTTGAACTGTAGCACCGTGGTGCACCATATGTCGGGTTAGAAGAGACCCGGATTTGGGGGCGTCACAGTAACACACCTTGCAATGTTTGATGCATATCCATCTGGTAGTTTCAGAGACTTAACCAATGTGCACACATCTTCAACTTGCTTTTTGGAGAATGTGTACCTTGCATGCAGTTTGATAATCTTACCATTAGGAGACTCATAAAGTTCTAATCCATGACGCTTACAAATATCTTTCATGTCCAAACGTGCCTTATCATTATCTTTTGTCTTCCTCGTAACATTCATCACAGTGTTAAACACATTATCAAATACATTCTTCTCAATATGCATCACATCTAAATTATGACGAATCAAATTTGTAAACCAATAAGGCAATTCCCAAAAGATGCTTCTTCGAACCCAGTTATGAGATTCTTCAAACCAATTGATTATATTTGTGGCATCAATCTTACCAAATGGGATAACCGACAATCTCATCACACGATCTCGCATCTCCGTTCCCGACAATCGCGGTGTAGGCATATCATTGTCTACTTTCCCTTTCCTGAAGTGTTCTCTATTTCTTTGAAACGAGTGATCTACCGGCAAGAACCGACGATGACAGTCAAACTAGTAAGGCTTTCGACCTTTTGATAGATTAAAAGACTTTGTATGCTCTATTCAATACGGACAAGCCAACTTCCCGTGCATACTCCATCCAGCTAACATACCATAAGCTGGGAAGTCACTTATAGTCCACATAGCCGCTGCCCTAAGGTTGAAATTTGTTTTCGATGTAACATCCCAAGTCTGTACTCCATCCTCCCACAATACCTTCAACTCGTCTATAAGAGGTCTCAAGTAAACATCTAAGTTCTTTCCAGGACTCTTAGGACCAGGAACCACGAGTGAAAGAAACAAGTATGGCTGTTTCATACACATCCAAGGAGACAAGTTGTACGGAGTAACAATCACAGGCCTACATGAGTACGGAACAGCTGAGTGGCCAAACGGATTGAAACCATCGGTGGACAATCCAAGCCTCACATTTCTAGGCTCCAATGCAAACCCATGATGTGCTAAGTTGAAATCTTTCCAAGCCTGCCCATCTGCGGGATGATTTAGTTCTCAATCTTTAGCTGGAGATTTCGCATGCCAACTCATATGTTCAGCTGTTCTTGAAGACATATACAATCTTTTTAGCTGATATGTTATTGGAAAATACCTTAGAATCTTAAACGGTATACTTGATTTTTTTTGTAGTCACACCCTCTTTATTTAGGCCTAAACCAATCATGACTGCAAAACGTGCACCTTGTCATCTGTTCATTTTCCTTATAAAATAACATGCAATCGTTGGGACATGCATCGATCTTTTGGTATCCAAGACCCAACTTCTTCACCATTTTCTTGCAAAAGTAATAGTTACCAGGTAATTTCTCACCGTTAGGCAACATATTCTTAAGGGCCTTTAAGAGCGACTCAAAACATTCATGGCTCATGTTGTGATAAGCCTTGATGTTAAGTAATGTCGCCACTGTAGACAATGTAGTGTGTTTGGTGCAACCATGCCACAATGGCTCGCTACCCTCGTCTAACAACTTAAAGAAGTCTTTCGCATCAGAATTCATAGGTTTCTCTCTGCCTTGTTCCCAATCAAAATCTGGCCCTGCAATATCATGAACCATTTCATTCATACGATGAGTACTACTACCCGAATTGTGTACTTCTGTGATGCCACCATCTCTTCTCTGCCCATGTGCCCACCAGCATTCTTCATAATTTTTCATGAACCCGGAAACAAGTAAATGATAGTTTACCATTTCTGTGTACATATAATTTACATTCTATCACTTCAAATATGGACATCGTATTTGCGACTGACCATTCATACATTCGAGGTGACTATACGCATACTCCAAAAACACTTGGCAGCCAGCTCTAAATTCAGTTGTAGCACCTATCCGGGCACTTGAATTTCGTCGTGCCATCCAACTACGGTCTGAATAGAGGTCCATGATTCCACGGTACCTACTACAGACAACATTATAAATGTTAACATATGACTTAAGCATACTTCTAAACATATGACTTGAGCATACTTATAACCATAAGACTTGAGCATACTTGTAACCATATGACTTGAGCATTCTTGTAAGCATAAGATTAACATTTAAGCATACTTGTAAGCATATGACCTGAGCAATAACATATTGAGCCCATACTTGTAAGCATATGACTTAAGCATACTTGTAACCATATGACTTGAGTATACTAGCTACTAAGCATATAACTTGAGTATACTAGCTACTAAGCATATGATTAGCTCGTTGTACTTTATAAATGTTCGCAACTACACGACCAACAAAAAAATTTCGCCAGAGTCTTCCCTATGATATGGACTAGCCACATGCACGATGGCATGCATATATTGTCATTTCTAGGCACCCAAGACACAAACCAAGAGAAATATACAAATTTCCAATATAATAATGCAAATTAAAGCAGTAAAAAGTTATATGCAATGGAGTTTATAGGAAAAATTGCAAATTTAGAGTTTGTTTGATAGGTATGTAGGAAACTTTTATAATTTTACTTGTATAAGTGGCCAACTAGATTATATATATATATATATATATATATATATATATATATTTTTACTTTTCATTTTCTTTCTATTCTAAGCTAAGTCATACTTATGGCTCATATTGCCTCTTGTTGTACTTTCATAGTAGATTATTTCCTCATGTTCTTGGTCCATATCTGAACATAACAAAAACTCTTCTAATAAGACATTTGGGAAAGAAGAAGTGTGTCATTCATGTTAGAAATTAGTACTCTCTTAGTTGTCTCCATAACCTCTGTCATGTATTCTTCAATGCTTCCAGGATAATGTCTCATGTGATAAAAGAGACACTATCCGCAAACAGTTTTAATCTAGAGATATCCTACAAAAGAGTTTTGCAGGTATCCGCAGCATGTGAAGATCAAACTTGCAAACTTAGAAGATTCTTACTAGGACCAAACAGAAAGGATATGAAAAGTAATGATGAAGCTTACAGACATCCACAACCTCAACTTGCGAAAAAAAGAAAAACTCAATTGGTCCTTGCACGTAGCTGTTTTCTCACCTAATTAAACAAGCATGATATTATATAAAATGGAAATAAATTCAAATTAGAAATCTATAAAATTTTGAATGTCACTTTCAGTTACAAGCTATACTCCAACAAATCTTGAGTACTAAAATCAATTGATGCAACACCCATAACTTTCAGTCGGGAGATAGATGGTGGCACAATCAGTTTAAACAAATATATAAAACAAATACAAAAAAAAAAACCATAATTCAGCTTCAAATTGCATTATTGAAACGAGTCATATAACTAAAATTATTTACCCAAAAAAATATTATATCAAAAGAGTAAAAAACACCAATTGGGTACCAAAAAAAAATTATGGGTAAACAATAATGTGAGTTACACCCCTAATCACTATGGAGGAACTAAAATATCTTACTAATAAACAAAGCAATGATGCAGAGACCGATAAGGACCGGCAAATTATAAAGTGAAGACACCTTTGCTAACGAACTAGATTAATACAATTGAACATACTGTAGTAACAACAAGATTTGCTTAGACCCACTTGACCACTTCCTAAAAGCGCCGGAAAAGCGGCATGAAAGCGAAATAATTGATATGTAAACAAATGGATATGTAAACAACAATTTAATTGACGATTGGTATATAAACTCATGATCAGTAGACCTTAAAAGCTAAAAATGAAGAGAGAAACCCCCTTTTTAGTACACTTATTGGGAAAATAATAAGAAATTGTTTTTACCTTTGCAGGTAGCGGTGGCGTCGGTGGCGGCTGTGGTAGTGGTGATGGTGGCGGCGGCGGTTTTCCCCTCTTCTCCCTCTTCTCTTCTCCCCCTTCTCCCTCTTCTTTTCTCCCTCTTTTTTCTTACATTGCGATCGAGGTAATGATTTAATCGGTTTTGGTTAATTGAAATAGATCAGCGACCGCTATCAACAACCACATGCGGTCACTAATTTTAAATGATGTGGAAGTATCCGTGACCGAATGCAGTCGCTGATGGTGAGTGGTCGCAAATGACTACCGCTCCAACATTTCCTGCCAATTTTTTGGAAGTAAAATTGAACCAGCGACCAATTAGAGACCGCACCCGGTCGCTAACATAATCTAGCGACCAAATTCAAGGGCGATCGTTAATGTCGGTCGCTAATAATCCTATCTGCGATCGAAGGTGCGGTCGTTGATATTTTTGGTCGCTGTTAAAGTATTTTCTTGTAGTGTTATGTGCTCGCGAGTATCAATTAGTAACTAAAACTTAAAACTATGTTGTCAGGATGTCGGATGTTGGAGGATCTAGTCGAGTAGAGGAGAAGCCCCAAGACATTCATGTCGTTAGGGAGCAGTTGGTACATAGAGAGCCATCTCTGTTGATCACTGTTGTTGGTCAGGAGCATGAGCCTGAGACTGATCCAGAAGAGGATCCTGAGGAAGAAGAAGAAGACGAGTTCCCACCAAACTCTATCAGTGTTGAGATGTACGACAAGCTACATGACCGTAACATAGAGTTACGTGATATTGTTCAGGAGCTGAAGGAGCGGACGGTTATTCAACAACTTACCATCGAGCAGAGGGATAGGGAGGTTGTGACTCTTCACACACGTCTAGGAAATGTAGAATGGGATTTGATTCACGAGAAGGGTCAAACCGTGCAGAAGTCAGCGGAGATAGATGATTTGAAGAATGAACTGAAAGAGAACTCAGCAAGGCTGACCATAGCAGAGGAGGCCTGGGTAAGGGAATCACGTCGTGCTGATCTTGCAGAAGAGAATTGTCGGGCGAAGAAGGCTAAGCTTGAGGAGACACACTCTACGCTTCAAAATGCGATGGATGAGGTGTAACAACCAGATATTTTCTATATAAATAAATCAAAAATTTTGCATATAATTTTTTTTTATTTTAAAGATGAGGATTTGTACAAGATAATGTGTATATGTATTTATGTGATAAATAAAAATATATTTATTACATGAATATTTTTAAATAATTTTATTTTAGAATTATTGATTATTATAAAGTATATTCTTATAATATTTAATATAGTAGAAATGTTTTTATTAATTATTTTCCATAAAAATAAGATCATTATATTATTTAAATAATATGAAAGCGACTATTAGAATTATTATAATAAATATTTTATTATATGAATTTATTTCATTAAATTAAGTTAATTATTTTAACTTAATAATGGCGTATATGAATATTAAATCGATATGGAATCCAAACCCTAATTCTTGATTTAGAATAAGGAATGAGGATAATAATATAATATTAATTATATTTTGATATTTCAGTGCTATAAATATGTACTGTATATGTGTCAACTGTTAAGCGTCGGTCAATTTTAATGTATAATGACTAAACCCTAATATTAATTTGTCTAACCCTACTGTAAGACTCAAATGGAAGATCCAAGACTGTGTAATGATTGTGTGATGTGATTTATGTTGCGTATTATATAATTAATTAGGTAAACCCTAATTAAAATTTAGAAACCCTAATTAATCTTTAGAAAACCCTAATTATAAAACCCTAATATCTAGAACCCTAATTTGAAACCTAAACTGGAGTTTTGCTCAGTCAGAAATTGTGTTAATATGATTAATATCATGTATGTTAGACTTTATTGTTAATTGGGGAAGGAGTACTAATTAGTATTTTAAAACCCTAATTAACATTTTGAAATATTAATATTAAGAAACCCTAATTTCTATATTAGGTAAACCTAATTAGTAATTATAAAACTTAATTACAAATTGTGAACCCTAATTGCTAAATTAGCAAGGTTAATTGTAATTGGTGATTAAAACCCTAATTTTATGTTAATGTAATTAGAAACCCTAATTTCAAATTGTTAACACTAATTGCAAATTTTTAACCCTAATAATTAATTATAAACCCTAATTGATAAATTTGACACCTTAATCACTAAATTAGAACGCTTAATGATAATTAGTATATGTTAAATCCTTATGTTCAAGACCTAAGTGGTTAGTTAACCTAATCTAATTTAGAAAACCCTAATTACAAATTTTAAGAAACTCATTTTTATTTTTATTTTATTCTTAAACCCTAAATAAAATGCTAGAAATTATTGTACAAAGCCTTAGGGTTAAACCCTAAGGGTCAAACCCTAAGGGTTAGACAAATGACATTTATGCCATTAAAATTATATTTCAAAAGACCAAAATGCCCTTTTGCATTTATTTATTTAGATAACTTGCAAATTCTACCAAATTAAGAGTTGGTGACCAACTAGGTTGACATTGTGACTTAAGAAATGCCAGCAATCAGTCTTTGCTCAGCCAGTTCATGCATCCTAGACTTCTATAAATGGATTGGAAGAGAGAAATTGCATTTGCTAGATTATTTTGTGAAAAACACTCAACCATTCTCTCTCAACCCCAAACCTCTGAAATTTCCTTCATATATCAGTCATATATCAAGCCCCACGAAATCCATTAACAGATCAGTAACCAGGAATCATAAGATTGTCCATTGAAGGTATAAACCCTAATTGCAAATCTGACCATTAATCGATTGTTAAATGTTATGATTATGTGTTAAAACATGTTGTTTACAGTGTATAATGATGATCTGGGTTGATAGATGTTAGATCCATAACATCTATAGGCTCGGATTTGACATTTTTCAAAATCTGGAAAAATTTAATTTCGTGTCCTGACAATGAATGTCAGAGGCTGTAAATCATTTTCTGTTTATGTTTTTGGCTGTTTAAATGTTTTAACATGTAGCCTGTTATGTGGTCTGTGATCTGGAACATGAATAAAGCTTATATCTGGTCTAGATTTGTGGTTATTAACGGTCAAAAGCCGTTGACCGGAAGAAATCTGGGCAACCCAAAATATGCCCAGATCGGTCTGAGAGCTTGTTCATGGCCTTGGATCTTGCAGGTGTTAGATTATTTGTGTTTATTGTTGTGTCTAGATTTTAGTATGATATATAATCTCCTTGTTTATGCCTTAAAATAGCTTTAATGTTAAACGAATCGATAGTAGTGATTGGTCAAAGTGGTACAGAAGATCACGATTTCGTTTTCTGGAAATTCCAGAAAACTTCAAGAACGTGTTTCTGACAGCAGTTTGACCGGATATTTTATGCTTGATATGTTGTTATGAAGATATTATGTAATGAAACTGTAGTCGTACATGTTTCCTACAACCTGAAATCGATAGATAGCTAAACTGTTACATGATCAACAAGTTATGGAAGCCCAAAGTGGACTGATTAATCTGTTCTTTATTTCTGGGTAACCCAGAAAATGAAGAACTGTTCTGACAGTAACTTTGATGGCTTAGATCTAATTATTGTGATTCAGTTTGAACATGTTTGTTGTTGGGTCTTGTAATGTTGCATGTTTACTACATGATATGATAAACGACATGTCCAGAAACACTTTTTGTGAAGAATTATTCAAGGTCAAACTGTGTCACTAGTTAACTGCCATGAATGTCTGAGTTAAGCTCAAGAACACGAAGAGCACCTATAGCGACAGCTTATGTATTTATAAACTCTTTAGAAGACAGATTAATTAATAAATTAATTGTTTTTACGAAATAAATAAAAAAAATTAGTTTTTAATTATTAAAAATACAAAATAAATTATTAAAAATTATTTTAAAGTCCAAAAATTAGTTTTTAATTATTTTAAATATATTTCATAAATATTTAATATTTTGGAATATTAAAAGTATTTAATTTATTTAATTATAATATTAAATAAATTATTTAAAAATGATTTTAATTCATGAAAATCATTTAAAATTATATTATGATATAAGAAAATAATTTAAGTTATTTTTGATAACTTTTAATATTTTGTGATGAATTTCATTAATTAATTAATATTAATGATAATTATGTTATTTATTTAATATATTAAATAAATTATGAAAAATAAATTTATGATTTAAAAATTATAGAAAAATGATTTAAAGGTTATAAAAGTATTTTAAGTTATAAATATAACTTTTGATATTTTGTCATGAAAAATATTAATATTTTAATATTAATGATATTAAATTTATTTAATAATTATATTAAATAAATTAGTTTAAAAATGATTTTAATATTAGAAAAATCATTTTAAATGAAAAGAAATAGTTTAAAAATATTTGAAGTTATAAAATATAACTTTACATATTTAAAGGTAAATTTTATTAATTATTTACTATTAATGATATTAGAATTATATAATAATAATATTAAATAAATTAGTTTAAAAATGATTTTAATATTATAAAATTATTTAAAATGAAAATAAAGTGTTTAAAGATATTTTAAGTTATAAAATATAACTTTTAATATTTAAAGGATAATTTCATTAATAATTTAATATTAATGATATTAATTTAATAATAAATGATATTAAGTTTATTTAATAATTATATTAAATAAATAGTTTTAAAATGATTTTATTTATTTAAAAATCATTTAATAAGGATATTAATGAATTAAAAATATTTTAAGTTATAATTAATGACTTCTAATATTTTGATAGATAATGCAATAATATTTTAATATTAATGATAATTATTTAAAATGATTTTAATTCTTTTAAAAATCATTTAAGTGTAATATTAATACTTTAAAAAGTATTTTGAGTTATTATAAATAACTTTAATATTTTGGAAATGGTTTCATTAATGGTTTAATATTAATTAAATATTAATGATAATGGAATTGTTTAATATTTAAATCATTTAATAATGATTCCGGTGTTTGGAAATTCATAATAAATTATAATAAATGTTTAAAAATTATTATAAGTCATTTAAAAATAATATGACTGATACTTACAGATATTGAACTACAGGATAGAGTCTTAGACTCGATAATTACCCGATAAAGTCGTCGGTACACCGACATATTTTAGAAATTGATCTGGAACTAGATAATTTGATTATATATGTGTTTATTTGTTATTCAATGGTTGTGGAACATATGTGATAATGTGATTAGATTATGTCTTTATCGCAATAAGCGAAGCTATGTGTTATAGTATGTTATTCTAATCGATCAAATGATCTTATTACTGATAGGTGTTATATAAAGATAGAACTAAGTTACTGAACTATAAATGCAATGCATCGTGCAAGATATCTTATCTTTGCATTTCCTTTATCTGATGGACATGAATAAGAAGTTTCGGAATTATATTATTATTATGCTATATTATTAATCCTATTGTGATATATTCTATATCCGATCATTGTTTATCAACATGTTAGTATATGGTAATTCAGATATATATTATGTTCGTTAATTTCTAAACATGGTTACACAAGTGTCCCCACTTGGATAATCATTGTATTTAAACACATGTTCAGATATAATCAAGTCGTCTAAGCTACTTGATCAGCTAGACACAAATTCAGAAATATCATTGAATAAGTTAAAACCTTTTTGTATCCAATCAAATTATTTTGATTCGGATTCCGGTCTAAGTATGAATGTAAGACCTCAACTTTTTACAAATAAAGATTTAATTTCTCTAATTATTATTTTGAAATAGTAAGGGGTTGATTTGATTAATGTGGTTAGTTATGGGTAAAATATGCAAATATTTCAAATAAGCAAGTGGTTATAAAATATTCATTATTGTCGGGGAATATTCATTTGGTCGTGGAATATTTTTACTGTTGAGGAAAATTAAATACGTGCTAAATTTTGACCTTATGTGGGCCCCATAACTAAAAAGCGATTAGATGAAGAAAACGACAAGTATAAGTTGTTTATAAATAACAGGCGTAGTTATTCAGTAATCTTGTTGGAATACCCGACGGTTAAAAACACAATAATACGCGTTGTTGCACAAGAAGACACCTGCAGTATTGCACCAATTATTGATTTTTACGTAAAGAAGGCACTACTCGATAATTGTTAATTCTTACTTCGATCAATATTTTATTTTATTGATTCAATAATTGCTACGTTAATATTTTATATTACCGTTGTTTCAATAATTGTCACTACACAAGATTTTCCATTATCGAAGCAATAATTCATATTATCCGAATAATATTATTAGATAAAATTATTGGCAATATCTAGAAAGTTCTGCTTAAGGAGAGGTTTGGTCACCTAATCAGTGCGCCAAGTAAGGAGAGATCCTTATTGAAAGCCCCTCTTTCCTGAAAGCGACCTAGTCATTCTTGATCGCGATTCTTCTATAATATTATTTGTGAATAATTAATTATTGATTTATATGATAAGGAAAATATTCATTTTATGTGGATATAGATGGAGAAAATTTTTAATGTGACAATTGTTGAAAATTGATATTTTATCTTTTCTGATAAAATAATTCATTTAAATATATTATTATATTTTAATAATATAATAATGGTGATATTTTTACAATGAATGTGTGATATATGAGTAAATGAGGAGGAGGAGTATTTTTGTTGCAATAAATACTAAAAACATGTTAAACATGTCGGTGGACCCTATTTCTTGACTAAAATTTGATTATAGCCTGTAAAATCGTCCGTATGTGGATTTCGGTCAATTTCTGTTTGGAATTTGGAAAAACTTAAACTTACAAAGTTGTAGATAATGAAATTTCCTATGGAAAAGACACGTGGTTCGAATTTTTTTGACAAAAGGGCTATTTATTATGAATTATTGAAGTTCCGAAATAATTGATTTTTGAAAGTTTTAATTATTTATTTTATGAAAAATGTTTTTTCTTACTTTTTCTAGAAGGTGGGCATGTGGGAAATGCTAAGAGCTGATTTCCAAGGAGGCGTATGAAATTTTATTATTAATAATATATTTTATTAAATTTTTTGCTTTGGTGTTCTAAGCATTTTCCTATAAATAAGGTGCTTAGGTTAGAATTGAAAATCACACCAGAAACTGAAGTTTTCTGTCTCTATTTTATCGATCATATTTTTGTGAGTATTTAGATAGTTTGAGTGTTGCTATACGGTGCAAGTTCCTTCAGCACTATATCCAGTATTCCAGTCAGAAGTACCGTCTTTTTGAGGTAAGGGATATTATTTTTTTAAAATGATATTATTTCTTTCAATATCATTATGCCGGAATATTGGTAAGATTTTTCTTGTGAAATTCTGGTCTTTTTATGTCAGAGTTACTATTCACGAGTTACTATTCATGAGTTACTATTCACGAGTTACTATTCACTAGTTACTATTCAGGAGTACTATTCACGAAGCATGATGATTTTCTTGTGAAATTTCTATCTTTTGGTGTCGGAGTTACTATTCACGATATCGGACTATTTATATTTATTACTTATTCACGTAAAAATTAAATTTTCTTTTTGTGTCCAAGACTATCTCATTATGGTTTCTATCTTTGATTGGATCTATGTTTTGATCTTTATTTTTGAATTCTCGCCCCACAATAGTTTATTATGGAGTATTTTTTTAACATGGATAAACCAAGTACTAATCTCTTACTATTTGTTCTTTTGTCTCACCGGATTCGCTTTTCTTTAAAATATATTTTCATCATCCTCGGTCCCTAAATGATGATATAACTGAATATCTTTGGACTGTAGTGCAAAGATGAATGATTTTTTGATGAATATCTTTGGCCCGTAGTGCAAAGATGAATAGGTGTTTAGATGAACATGACCAATTGATGAATATCTTTGGCCTGTAGTGCATAGATGAACAGGTGTTGAGATGAACACGACTTAATCGATGAATATCTTTGGCACAGAAGTGCAAAGATGACTATTTGATTCAAGATGTATATTGATTGATGTTACAGGGATAAAATATCGACAATGGACTTTTAAATTCATAGACGATAGTAGATTTCATTTTCTACTTAACTCTTCTAATGAATTGTTGTTTCCGTTGCAGTTGTTGATCTAAAACTTGTTGTCTATTGTATTCTACTAGATTTTTCCATGTTGAAAACTAAGGATAATTTGTTGTACATTATCTTAGTCATAATATTCTTTACTGGGCTAGTTGAGCTCACCCTTTTCCTTTTTGTTCCATTTTTCTTCTTAGGAGAAGAGAATATAGCGGGAACTAGTCGGGGTGTGGAGTAATGGTTCAAGACAGTTGTTTTAGTAGTCCTCACTATTTTGTAAAATGTAACAACCCGATATTTTCTATATAAATAAATCAGAAATTTTGCGTATAATTTTTTTTTATTTTAAAGATGAGGATTTGTACAAGATAATGTGTATATGTATTTGTGTGATAAATAAAAATATATTTATTACATGAATATTTACAAATAATTTTATTTTAGAATTATTGATTATTATAAAGTATATTCTTATAATATTTAATATAGTAGAAATATTTTTATTAATTATTTTCCATGAAAATATGATCATTATATTATTTAAATAATATGTGAAACGACTATTAGAATTATTATAATAAATATTTTATTATATGAATTTATTTCAGATTAATTAAGTTAATTATTTTAACTTAATAATGGTGTATATGAATATTAAATCAGATATGGAATCAAAATCCTAATTCTGGATTTGGAATAAGGAATGAGGATAATAATATAATATTAATTATATTTTGATATTTCAGTGCTATAAATATGTACTGTATATGTGTCAACTGTTAAGGGTCGGTCAATTTTAAGGTATTATGACCAAACCCTAATATTAATTTGTCTAACCCTACTGTAAGACTCAAATGGAAGATCCAAGACTGTGTAATGATTGTGATGTGATTTATGTTGCGTATTATATAATTAATTAGGTAAACCCTAATTAAAATTTAGAAACCCTAATTAATCTTTAGAAAACCCTAATTATAAAACCCTAATATCTAGAACCCTAATTTGAAACCTAAACTGGAGTTTTGCTCAGTCAGAAATTGTGTTAATATGATTAATATCATGTATGTTAGACTTTATTGTTAATTGGGGAAGGAGTACTAATTAGTATTTTAAAACCCTAATTAACATTTTGAAATATTAATATTAAGAAACCCTAATTTCTATATTAGGTAACCCTAATTAGTAATTATAAAACTTAATTATAAATTGTGAACCCTAATTGCTAAATTAGAAAGGTTAATTGTAATTGGTGATTAAAACCCTAATGTTTATGTTAATGTAATTAGAAACCCTAATTTCAAATTATTAACACTAATTACAAATTGTTAACCCTAATAATTAATTATAAACCCTAATTGATAAATTTGACACCTTAATTGCTAAATTAGAACGCTTAATGATAATTAGTATATGTTAAATCCTTATGTTCAAGACCTAAGTGGTTAGTTAACCTAATCTAATTTAGAAAACCCTAATTACAAATTTTAAGAAACTCATTTTTATTTTTATTTTATTCTTAAACCCTAAATAAATTGCTAGAAATTATTGTACAAAGCCTTAGGGTTAAAGCCTAAGGGTCAAACCCTAAGGGTTAGACAAATGACATTTATGCCATTAAAATTATATTACAAAAGACCAAAATGCCCTTTTGCATTTATTTATTTAGATAACTTGCAAATCCTACCAAATTAAGAGTTGGTGACCAACTAGGTTGACATTGTGACTTAAGAAATGCCAGCAATCAGTCTTTGTTCAACCAGTTCATTCATCATAGACTTCTATAAATAGATTAGAAGAGAGAGAAAATGCATTTGCTAGATTATTTTGTGCAAAACACTCAACCATTCTCTCTCAACCCCAAACCTCCAAAATTTCCTTCATATATCATCATATATCAAGCCCCACGAAATCCATTAACAGATCAGTAGCCAAGAATCATAAGATTGTCCATTGAAGGTATAAACTCTAATTGCAAATCTGACCATTAATCGATTGTTAGATGTTATGATTCTGTGTTAAACATGTTGTTTACAGTGTATAATGATGATCTGGGTTGATAGATGTTAGATCCATAACATCTATAGGCTCGGATTTGACATTTTTCAAAATCAGAAAAAATTTTATTTCGTGTTCTGACAATGAATGTCAGAGGCTGTAAATCGTTTTCTGTTTATGTTTTTGGCTGTTTAAATGTTTTAACATTTAGCCTGTTATGTGGTCTGTGATCTGGAACACGAATAAAGCTTATATCTGGTCTAGATTTGTTGTTATTAACGGTCAAAAGTCGTTGACCGGTATTGACCGGAAGAAATCTGGGCAGCCCAGAATATGCCCAGATCGGTCTGAGAGCTTGTTCATGGCCTTGGATCTTGCAGGTGTTAGATTATTTGTGTTTATTGTTGTGTCTAGATTGTAGTATGATATATAATCTCCATGTTTATGCCTTAAAATAGCTTTAATGTTAAACGAGTCGATATTAGTGATTGGTCAAAATGGTACAGAAGATCACGATTTCGTTTTCTGGAAATTCCAGAAAACTTTAAGAACATGTTTCTGACAGCAGTTTGACCGGATCTTTTATGCTTGATATGTTGTTTTTATGAGGATGTTATGTAATGAATCTATATTCATACATGTTTCCTACAACCTGAAATCGATAGATAGCTAAACCGTTACATGATCAACAAGTTATGGAAGCCTAAAGTGGACTGATTGAACTGTTCTTCATTTCTGGGTAATTGATAAGTAGGTTTTATACATACTTATCCGGTATCTATTACTTGAATTAGTTGCTTAAATCTATGTTTCGTAGTTACTTTTCATACATTTTATATTATTTTGTAGGTGATGACACGGCATTGGCATGAAGAAGCATGGGAAAGAATTCGTACATCTTTTGGACTAAAATACGCAAGCAAATGCAAGAAGGGAATATTGAAGGACTTTTAACATCAAATTGGATGCATGTTCTTGGCTTGGAACTTGAAATTTATAGTAACTCTACTTCTTATCTTTCCAGAACATCTTGAATCAACCCAATCAAAGTTCGGATGTGAGAGTTATGGCCTTTTTATCAACGAAGATCAAAGTTAAGAGTTATCATGCTTTCCATTTACATAGCATCTACTTCGAGCACGATTTCTGCCATGATCCAATCTGCATCTATCAATTCTCAAAGCATGAAAATTGTAGATCTCGTCGATATCTTCGATTTGATAGGTGGCAGGCTCCGTAACTCCAAGAGGATCAAACGTTATGTATATTTTACCAAACGACGTCGTAGCAGAAAAAAGAGTAGCGCGAACCGCGCTAGGGGCGCGCTAGGCCACCAGAAACGCTGCCACTGGAGCACGGACCGCGCCCAGAATGGCTTGGGGACGGCGCGGAGCGCGCTAGGCGGCGAGAAAAGAGTTGTTTTGGGTTATTTGGTGTCTAATTTGAGCTAGAATAGGATTCTTAGTTGCCTAACTTGCTAGGGTGTCCATTAGAACTCTAAATACTTGAGTTTAACTTGGATTGGGAGGCTAGTTCTAAGACTCCATAAAATCCCTCTTGGGATAGATTTCTATAAACTAATTCTTTACTTTCTTTCTTAGATGAGGAACCCTAGATTAGATTAGAATGGGAGATTAAAGCAACTTGGAGACCATTGAAGATCAAGAGCAGGAGCTTGAGGAAGATGGAGATTTGCTGATAACAGATTTATTCTTTACTCTACTCTTATTTTTATCTTTTAATGATTATTCAATTGCGGATTCTTAGTTTTAATTCAATGAACTAATTCTTTGTTTGAGATTACAATGGATCTTATTGTGTAGTTTATTTTAATATGCTTCGCTATCAATTATTATGTTCTATTATGAGGATTGTCTATTGTAATTTGGACTTAATTGCTTAATTATCTAGCTAACAGTTACCGTGATAATCTATATGAACTCGAGAGATGAAGTTTAGATTTAGATCTGATCATGATTGCATGTGTTTGTGATTTCTGCATAGATGAAATTCATGATTCATATTTAGGATCGAGATATGCCTTTACGCCATATGTAATCTTATAGAGAACTTGTGCTTTAAATCCTTTTTAATTGTAATTCACATAGAGATATAGTGGATTAGTTAATTAGGGTGTCTTGCTTAATTCTATCATTTGTGGATTTAAGTGAGTATGAGTATTATGCATCGAGAGGTGGTTTTATCTGCTTTAGTGTTACTGATTAACAATTCAAGATAGAAAATAATTGATGAGAAGTGTGTTAACTTAAATGAAGCAATAAGTGAAGTTGTGATCTTAAATCTCCGTAATCTGATTTTTAATTAGTGGTAATTAGAATTAGTGTAATTAAATAATTTAATTTATATAATTTGAAATTCATTCGTTTAAATAAGATTGAGTTGGTTACGGGTTAGTACTTGGTGATTTTTATTAAACAATTCCTCGTGGGAACGATACTCTACTTTCACTTTATTACTTATTGACCATGTATACTTGCGTGTTGTGCGTAATTAGATTTTACCCAACAAGTTTTTGGCGTCGTTGCTGGGGAATTAATTTAATAATTATTTATCAATATTAATTTCAATCAAATTAGTCTTAATTTAAACATTTTTTTTAATTCTCTTTCTATTTTTCTCTCTTTTCAGGTACCATGGTTGGATGCAATTATAAATGGCCTTATTCGAATATGACTCAGCCAAGGGAAGTGGGGATTGATGGTCTCAATGCATTTTCTGCATTATCAGCGTAGCTTGAGACACTTTCGAGGAGGTTAGACGTTGTTGCAGCCCAACGTAATCGAAGGATAGCAGTTAATTGCAATTATTGTGCTGGTAATCATTCGAGTCAACAATGCACCGTTAGTTTTGGGTCGGGACAACACGGTGGTGAATACCTCAACGATTATACATATGCTAATTATCATCAAGTTTTGGGTTATCACCCGGTTTCATCATAGAGCTACAATTATGAAGACCAATACTACGCTCCAAATCAATCATACACACCGGAATTTTCATGTCCACCTCCATTGCCACAAGAAGAAAAGCCAAATCCGATGGATGTAATATTGAAGGGCATAACAGACCAAGAGGAGAGGATGATGAGTCAAGAAATATCGAGCTTCAATTTTCAAAACCAGATGGAACATCTCAACATTACTTCAAACATTGGTCCTCAATATATAGCTTCCGAGACTGAAACAGAAAATTCAAGGCTGGGGGAATTATTATCCAAGTTCATAGCATCAAACGAGGAGAGGAGGATTAATCAAGAGCAGTCAATTTAGAATCAAGAGATATCAATTCAAAATCTGCAGAACCAGATGGATCAAATGTTCAAAGCCTTGAACAACTGTCCTCAAAACAATTGGTGTTATGACGAGGATTCCAAGATTGATGAAGTGCCAGAGCCAAATCTACAACTGGATGAGACATGAGATGTTGAAAAAGAGGAGACAAGTGGGGATAATGAAAATAAGGTCGGTGAAGAACTAACTATGAGTACCAACGAGGACGAGCCGATGTTATTTGTGCCCCAAGTTCCTTCTCCGCAAAAGATCAAGGGTCCGGTTAGATTTTCAAACCCGTGCCCGCTTGGTAATCATGTCGTCGGCAAGGCTCTTTATGACATGAGAGCTAGTACAAATGTAAAGCCATTGTGGGATGAGGGGGAGAAGATAGAAGACAAAGAGCCCGTTGTGCTTGCCAAGCCTGAAAGCCCCAATCTAATCATAGACTCAACAGACGAACAAGCACCTAGTTATTCAACATTGTCAATTGAGCACTTATTTAAACAAAGCAAGCTAGGTGACTTTAATTCGATAGCCATCACAAAAGGGAACCTACCAAAAGTTACATTATTTTTGATGGATGGAGGGTTCCTCGAGTATCGAAGAGGAATTGGATAGCGTTGACCAGAAAAAGTCGGGCTTACGACGTTAAAACTAGCGCTACTTGGGAGGCAACCCAAGCTCTAAACCTTTTCTTCCTTATTTATTCTTTATATTTTAGTTTATAGTCTAACTCGAATATTTAGTTTTCAACGAATAATGAATCCATAATGGTATGCTCCCAGGTAAGGCAAGAAAAAGAAAATTCATTCACCATCGTTCTTCTTAGCGGGTCAATGCTTATACAATGCCTAGACCAAAATATGGGCGCCAGATCTCGTAAACCAATCAATCAATCATAGCGCAAGATCTGCGTACGTCACGATCCGATCGCGGCGGACGCGTTATGTCGCCACGCTATCGACCGCTTAAGCACCGTCAAGACTACACAATGTTTATACTAAGCGCGGGCGCGCTATATCATCCGTAAATCATCGTCATTTAGTGCTGGCGCGCTACTCAAGGGTTATACCAAGCTCGGACCGCGCTACTCGGGAATTTCAGGCGTTGAACGGATTTAATCGACGTGTCTCAGATTTGAACAAAGCCAATTCTCATTAACACATGCAACTTCTCCACTTCTCCCACACCCATTACACTTCCAATACTCCACAACCCCTATTACACCATCCTTACCACTCCTTCTCCTTTTCAACTTCCATTCTCATTAAACCCATCCATCCCCAATTTCCAATCCACGTTGGTTTTCAATTTCCGCGCCGCTCAAAAATCTCAGGCGTTAAAAGTGGTTTAATTGCAATGTTAGTCAAGTCCAACTCAAGCGTGATTCCCGGTTTATTCCAATGTGCCTGGCCTATTCTTCAGACTTAGCAGACAAGGA
The DNA here is from genome assembly GCA_020205615.1 of Panax quinquefolius. Classification (NCBI taxonomy): domain Eukaryota; kingdom Viridiplantae; phylum Streptophyta; class Magnoliopsida; order Apiales; family Araliaceae; genus Panax; species Panax quinquefolius. The sequence continues at coordinate 48,783,344 of CM035162.1, forward strand.
GGAAAATGTTGTATTTTCAGGGAACTCCTCTCTTTTAATTTTTTCTATCTTAGCCATTGAGGACAATGTTTGTTTTAAGTTTGGGGGCATTTTAGTGTCGTATTGCATATAGTTAGTTACATTGTAGTTCATATAGTTACATTTAGTTTTTGCATTCAGTTTCTTGAAAAAAAGAAGAAAAAAAATTTGAAAATTTTAAAAATTAGTAGTTAGTTTACTATGTTTATATAGCATTTAGTACATCTTGCATGAGTCTAGTTGTTTGATATTTACAGTTTGTTTTGGTCAATGATGAGATTGGAATTGGGTAGACAAGTATAGTACTGACTATTAGAGCTTTGATGTGATTTCTGGTTATGAATTGAGTCTTTTTCTGTTTGAAACTAGTATAATAAGGATAGCACAGTAAGAACAACTTGTTGATTGATTGAGTTTAAATTGATACATAATGGGACTCTAAAGGATAATGCTAGTTTAAATAAGAGAATGACAAGGATAGGCAGCGAAGGCAAAGAATTAGGTAAGAACCTAAGTTTGGTGGAAAAAGTGGGCTATATAAGCTTCTAAGAAAAAAAAAGAAAAAAAAAAGATATTGAGTTGAATAAATTGAGTCCTGTGGTGGGTCGAGAAGAAGCTTGAAATGCACTCCCCATAAACACAGGCGTGAGATGGAGCGTAAAACGCACTCACTATAAAAAAAGAGAAAAAAAAAAGAATAAAACGGGAAATAAGAGCAAAAAGCCCCCGTAGATGAAAAATGAAGCATAAGTGTCCCATGTTGACCCTCGATATTGGTAATTGTTTAATTTTAGTTGGATCTAGCTTATTTTTGGATTTCTTGAGTTTAATTGTATGATGCATTCGAAGAGACTTGTTATGTGTTAAATTTGATTTTATATCAGTTAACATTGTTGTGGAGCACACACGCACTATATTAGTGATAACAGTCTAAGATTTGATAATTGATTGAGAAGTTAATGATTTGTTTTGATATGATGTATTATCATGTTTACTTGATTTCTCTAAGGCCGATTGAATAGACTTATTTATGTCATTACTGCTGGATTCGTAGGCATGTAGATTAGTTGCATTGCATAGCATTGTTGTTTTGTGTTTTTACTTGAGGACAAGCAAATGTTTAAGTTTGGGGGTATTTGATAAATAGGTTTTATACATACTTATCCGGTATCTATTACTGGAATTAGTTGCTTAAACCTATGTTTCATAGTTACTTTTCATACATTTTATGTTATTTTGTAGGCGATGACACGGCATTGGCATGAAGAAGCAAGGGAAAGAATTCGTACATCTTTTGGACTAAAATACGCAAGCAAATGCAAGAAGGGAATATTGAAGGACTTTTAACATCAAATTGGATGCATGTTCTTGGCTTGGAACTTGGAATTTATGGTAGCTCTACTTCTTAGCTTTCTAGAACATCTTGAATCAACCCAATCGGAGCTCGGATGTGAGAGTTATAGCCTTTTTATCAACGAAGATCAAAGTTAAGAGTTATCATGCTTTCCATTTACATAGCATCTACTTCGAGCCCGATTTCTGCCATGATCCAATCTGAATCTGTCAATTCTCAAAGCATAAAAGTTGTAGATCTCGTCGATATCTTCGATTTGATAGGTGGCAGGCTCCGTAACTCCAAGCGGATCAAACGTTATGCGTATTTTACCAAACGACGTCGTAGCAAAAAATAGAGTAGCGCGGACCGCGCTAGGGGCACTGTAAACGCCAAACCATCGGAGCACCGGACCGCGCCCTATAATGGCTTGGGGATTTGCCAAGGCACGCTAAGCGGCGAGAAAAGAGTTGTTTTGGGTTATTTGGTGTCCAATTTGAGCTAGAATAGGATTCTTAGTTGCCTAAGTTGCTAGGGTGTCCATTAGAACTCTAAATATTTGAGTTTAACTTGGATTGGGAGGCTAGTTCTAAGACTCCATAAAATCCCTCTTGGGATAGATTTCTATAAACTAATTCTTTACTTTCTTTCTTAGATGAGGAACCCTAGATTAGATTAGAATGGGAGATTGAAGCAACTTGGAGACCATTGAAGATCAAGAGCAGGAGCTTGAGGAAGATGGAGATTTGCTGATAACAGATTTATTCTTTACTCAACTCTTATTTTTATCTTTTAATGAATATTCAATTGCGGATTCTTAGTTTTAATTCAATGAACTAATTCTTTGTTTGAGATTACAATGGATCTTATTGTGTAGTTTATTTTAATATGCTTCGCTATCAATTATTATGTTCTATTATGAGGATTGTCTATTGTGATTTGGACTTAATTGCTTAATTGTCTAGCTAACAATTACTGTGATAATCTATATGAACTTGAGAGATGAAGTTTAGATTTAGATATGATCATGATAGCATGTGTTTGTGATTTCTGCATAGACGAAATTCATGATTCGTGTTTAGGATAGAGATATGCCTTTACGCCATATGTAATCTTATAGAGAACTTGTGCTTTATATCCTTTTTAATTGTAATTCACATAGAGATATAGTGGATTAGTTAATTAGGGTGTCTTGCTTAATTCTATCATTTGTGGAATTAAGTGAATATGGGTATTATGCATCGAGAGGTGGTTTTATCTGCTTTAGTGTTACTGATTAACAATTCAAGATAGAAAATAATTGATGAGAAGTGTGTTAACTTAAATGAAGCAATAAGTGAAGTTGTGATCTTAAATCTCCGTAATCTGATTTTTAATTAGTGGTAATTAGAATTAGTGTAATTAAATAATTTAATTTATATAATTTGAAATTCATTCGTTTAAATAAGATTGAGTTGGTTACGGGTTAGTACTTGGTGATTTTTATTAAACAATTCCTCGTGGGAACGATACTCTACTTTCACTTTATTACTTGTTGACCACGTATACTTGCGTGTTGTGCATAATTAGATTTTACCCAACAAGTTTTTGGCGTCGTTGCCGGGGAATTAATTTAATAATTATTTACCAATATTAATTTCAATCAAATTAGTCTTAATTTAAACATTTTTTTTAATTCTCTTTATATTTTTCTCTCTTTTCAGGTACCATGGTTGGATGCAATTATAAATGGCCTTATTCGAATATGACTCAGCCAAGGGAAGTGGGGATTGATGGTCTCAATGCATTTTCTGCATTATCAGCGCAGCTTGAGACACTTTCGAGGAGGTTGGACGTTGTTGCAGCCCAAAGTAATCAAAGGATAGCAGTTAATTGCATTTATTGTGCTGGTAATCATCCGAGTCATCAATGCACCGTTAGTTTTGGGCCTAGACAACACGGTGGTGAATACCTCAACGATTATACATATGCTAATTATCATCAAGTTTTGGGGTATCACCCGGTTTTGTCATGGAGCTACAATTATGAAGACCAATACTACACTCCAAATCAATCGTACACACCAGAATTTTCATGTCCACCTCCATTGCCACAAGAAGAAAAGCCAAATCTGATGGATGTAATATTGAAGGGCATAGCAGACCAAGAGGAGAGGATGATGAGTCAAGAAATATTGAGCTTCAATTTTCAGAACCAGATGGAACAACTCAACATTACTTCAAACATTGGTCCTCAATATATGGCTTCCGAGACTGAAACAGAAAATTCAAGGCTGGGGGAAATATTATCCAAGTTTATAGCATCAAACGAGGAGAGGAGGATTAATCAAGAGCGGTCAAAAACTTGTTGGGTAAAATCTAATTACGCACAACACGCAAGTATACGTGGTCAACAAGTAATAAAGTGAAAGTAGAGTATCTTTCCCATGAGGAATGTTTTAATAAAAATCACCAAGTACTAACCCGTAACCAACTCAATCTTATTTAAACGAATGAATTTCAAATTATATAAATTAAATTATTTAATTACACTAATTCTAATTACCACTAATTAAAATTCAGATTACGTAGATTTAAGATCACAACTTCACTTATTGTTTCATTTAAGTTAATACACTTCTCATCAATTATTTTCTATCTTGAATTGTTAATCAGTAACACTAAAGCAGATAAAACCACCTCTCGATGCATAATACCCATACTCACTTAATTCCACAAATGATAGAATTAGGCAAGACACCTTGATTAACTAATCCACTATATCTCTATGTGAATTACAATTAAAAAGGATTTAAAGCACAAGTTCTCTATAAGATTACATATGGCGTAAAGGCATATCTCGATCCTAAACACGAATCATGAATTCCATCTATGCAGAAATCACAAACACATGCTATCATGATCCGATCTAAATCTAAACTTCATCTCTCGAGTTCATATAGATTATCACGGTAATTGTTAGCTAGACAATTAAGCAATTAAGTCCAAATCACAATAGACAGTCCTCATAATAGAAAATAATAATTGATAGCGAAGCATATTAAAATAAACTACACAATAAGATCCATTGTAATCTCAAACAAAGAATTAGTTCATTGAATTAAAACTAAGAATCCGCAATTGAATAATCATTAAAAGATAAAAATAAGAGTAGAGTAAAGAATAAATCTGTTGTCAGCAAATCTCCATCTTCCTCAAGCTCCTGCTCTTGATCTTCAATGGTCTCCAAGTTGCTTCAATCTCCCATTCTAATCTAATCTAGGGCTCCTCATCTAAGAAAGAAAGTAAATAATTAGTTTATAGAAATCTATCCCAAGAGGGATTTTATGGAGTCTTAGAACTAGCCTCCCAATTCAAGTTAAACTCAAGTATTTAGAGTTCTAATGGACACCCTAGCAAGTTAGGCAACTAAGAATCCTATTCTAGCTCAAATTGGACACCAAATAACCCAAAACAACTCTTTTCTCTCGCTGCTTAGCGCTCCAAGGCCGTCCCCCAAGCCATTCCGGCGCTGTCCGCCCAAAGGCAGCTGTCGTGGCCTAAGCGCGCTTCTAGCGCGGTCCGCGCTACTCTGTTTTCTGCTGCAACGTCCTTTGGTAAAATACGTATAACGTTTGATCCGCTTGGAGTTACGGGGCCCGCCACCTATCAAATCGAAGATATCGACGAGATCTACAACTTTCATGCTTTAAGAATTGACAGATTCAGATTGGATCATGGCGAAAATCGGGCTCGAAGTAGATGCTATGTAAATGGAAAGCATGATAACTCTTAACTTTGATCTTCGTTGATAAAAAGGCCATAACTCTCACATCCGAACTCCGATTGGGTTGATTCAAGATGTTCCAAAAAGCTAAGAAGTAGAACTACCATAAATTCCAAGTTCCAAGCCAAGAACATGCATCCAACTGGATGTTAAAAGTCCTTCAATATTCCCTTCTTGCATTTGCTTGCGTATTTTAGTCCAAAAGATGTACGAATTCTTTCCCTTTCTTCTTCATGCCAATGCCGTGTCATCGCCTACAAAATAACATAAAATGTATGAAAAGTAACTACGAAACATAGGTTTAAACAACTAATTCAAGTAATAGATACCGGATAAGTATGTATAAAACCTACTTATCAGTAACTCAGAAAATGAGGAACAGTTCTGACAGTAACTTTGATGGCTTAGATCTACTTATTTTGATTCAGCTTGAACATGTTTGTAAGACCCCAAATTATTAATAAATAAAATTTAATTCCTCTATTTATTATTTTGAAATTGTAAGGGTTGATTTGATTAATGTGGTTAGTTATGGGTAAAATGCGTAAATATTTCAAATAAGCAAGTGGTTATAAAATAATCATTGTTGTCAGAGAATATTCATTTGGTCGTGGAATATTCTTGCTGTCGGAGAATATTCGTAGGACGGCGCAGCCTTGTGTGGGTCCCATAACAGAAAGCGATTAGATGAAGAAAACGACAAGTAAGTTGTTTATAAATAATGGCGTAGTTGTTACCGTTAACACTGTTGGAATACCCGGTGGTTAAAACACAGTAATACGCGTTGTTGCATACAAGAAGACATTTATATTGCACCAATTATTGATTCTTACGTAAGAAGGCACTACTCAATAATTGTTACAAAGAGTTATCGCTCAAAGATTTTATTTTATTGATTCAATAATTCCTGCGTTGATATTTTATATTACTGTTGTTTCAATAATTGTCACTACACAATATTTTTTATTATCGAAGCAATAATTCATATTATCTGAATAATAATATTAGAAAATATTATTGGCAATGTGTGACAACCCCAAAATAGGTCCATTTCACCCAACCATAGTTGCAGCGGAACGAGCAATCCATTAGAAAAGTCAAATAGACCATAAAGTCTATTATCTTCTCCACATTAAAAAAGTCCACCAACAATGTTTTATCCCTGTAACATTAATCAACAGTTCCATTCCACAATTATATGAATAACTCATAATCATAATTGTAATTCTAAATTCCTCTTCACATCCGGTGATTTAAGATAATTTTCATCACATGCTCTTTACCTCGAAACATCAAAGATCATGGTTATACCAAATCACGCCTCGCTTTATAATTATACTAACAATTTCATGTTTACACTACTACCAAAGATATTCATCAATGCACCATCTTTGCACTACAAAGCCAAAGATATTCAACAACAGTCATCTTTTGCACTACGGGCCAAAGATATTCATCAACAATTCATCTTTGCACTACAGGCCAAAGATATTCCTCAACAGTTCATATTTGCACTACAGGCCAAATATGTGACGCCCCCAAAATAGTTATACATCACCTATTCTGAGTCGCCAAATACATGGTACAGAAATAACTACAACTTTACTATTACAACATATAAACTGTGAGTTTAAATACAGATATTGCCATCTAGACAATATCCACACGCAAATAAATCCCCATCATAATTATTGATACATTATTTTACAAAATGGTGAGGACTACTAAACGACTCTCTCTAGAACCTTCATTCCATACCCCCGACTAGTACTTGCTACATTCTCGCCTCCCGAGAAGAAAAAATGGAACAACAAGGAAAAGGGTGAGCTCAACTAGCCCAAGAAAGAATATTATGACTAAGATAATATACAACAAATTATCGTTAGTCTTCAACAGGAAAAAATCTAATAGAATACAATAGACAACAAAGTTTTAAATCAATATTCGCAGTTTAAACAACAATTCATTAGAAGAGTTAAGTAGAGAATGCAAACTACTATCTTCTATGTATGAATTTAAAAGTTCATCGCTCTATCTTTTATCCTCGTAACATCAATCAATATATATCTTGAATCAAATATTCATCTTTTGCACTACAGCCAAAGATATTCATCACCGGGTCATGTTCATCTAAACACATGTTCATCTTTGCACTACGGGCCAAAGATATTCTTCAAAATCATTCATCTTTGCACTACAGTGCCTAAGATATTCCATAATATCATCATTTAAGACCAAGATGATGAAAATATTTTTAAAGAAACGAATCCAAAGGAAACAAAATGACAAGGATTAAGGATTAAGGATTCGTACTTTGTTTTATCCACGTCCAAAAATACCTCAAAAATAATCATAGGGGTGTAAAATTCAAGAATGATCAAAACATGGATACAATCAAAGCTAGTATCCAGAATAGATATTTTAGACAAAAAGAAAAAATTTCATTTTTTGATGAATAGTGTCGTATTCGTAAATAGTGTCGTATACGTGAATAGTGTCGTATACGTGAATAGTAACTCCGACACCAAAAGATAGAAATTCCACAAAAAACATCTTCACGCTTCATGAATAGTACTCGTGAATAAGAATCTCGTGAATAGTAATTTATGAATAGTAACTCGTGAATAAGAACTCATGAATAGTACCCCGACATGAAAAAAAAGTTCCAAATTTGATAAAAAGTTCCAACTAATATTTCAAAGATAATGATATTGAAGAAATAATATCATTTGAGAAGAAAATAACATCCCTTACCTCGAAAGACAAGATTTCTAGTTGAAACACCTGGATATAGGCTATGACTTGAACTTGCACCGTATATCAACACTCAAAGTATACTCACAAGAATACGCCAATATATCGAGAGAGAAATAGAGAGAAAACTTCGCCTTCGTGTGATTTTCAATTCTAACCTAAGCACCCTATTTATAAGAAAATGCTTAGAACACCAAAGCGTAAAATTTAATATAATATATTATAATTATACAAATTTTCCTTAGCCAACCTTTTTGGTCAAAAATACCAGCCACACATGTTAATGATGTCCAAAAAATACAAAAACATTTTTTCCAACAAAAATAATTTAAACTCTAAAAATCAATTCACACCCGATATAATTAAAACTTCAATAATTCACAATAAATAGCTCTTTTATCAGAAAAATTCAAACACGTGACTTTCCATAGGAAATTCCATTATCTACAACTTTGCGTATGAAGTTTTTCCAAATTCCAAATGTAAATTGACCAAATCCACAAACTATCGATTTTACAAAGCTATAATCAAATTTCAACCAAGAAATTGGGGTCCACCGACACATAAAACATGTGTTAATCATTTAATGCCACGTAAATACTCTTCCTCCTCATATACTCATATATCCCACATTCATTATAAAAATATCACCAGCTAATATATTATTAAAATAATATATTTAAATGAATTATTTTATCGTAAAAAGATAAAATATTAATTTTCAACAATTGTCATTTTAAAATTTTTCTCCATCTATATCCACATAAAATCAATATTTTCCTCATCATATAAATCAATAATTAATTATTCACAAATAATATTACAGAATCACAAGATCTCGCAACCAGTGCCGCTCCTGTGAAAGAGGGGCTTCCAATAAGATTTTCTCCTCATCAAGCCGCAATTAGGTGACCAAACCTCTCCTTAGATGTAACTTTCTAGACATTGCCAATAATGTTATCTAATAATATTATTCAGATAATATGAATTATTGCTTCGATAATAGAAATAATCGTGTAATGACAATTTATCAAAACAACAATAATATAAAATATCAATGCAAAGAATTATTGAATCAATAAAATAAAATATTGAATAGTAATTCTCGTAATAATTATTGAGTAGTGCCTTCACGTAAAGAATCAATAATTGGTGCAATACTGCGTGTTATCGCTCAACAACGCCAGATTAGTGTGTTTTAACCACCGGGTATTCCAACAAGATAATCTGTAATAACTACGCCAAGCTATTTATAAACAACTTATATTTGTCGCTTTCTTTCATCCAATCGCTTTCCTTTATGGGCCCACAAAAAGATCGCGCTACTATCAGCATTTAATATTCCCCGACAAAGATTTAATATTCCACGACCAAACGAATATTCCCCGGACGATAATGAATATTTTATCACCACTTGCTTATTTAAAATATTTCATGATTTTACCCATAACTAACCACATTAATCAAATCCACCCTTACTATTTCAAAATAATAAATAAAGGAAATTCCTTTTATTTAAAAAATTTCGGTCTTACAACCTCCCTCCTTATGAAATTTCGTCCCTCGAAATCGACGTGACGCACTCGGTGTTTCAAAAGATGAGAATACCTCGCTTTCATTTCCGCTTCCAACTCCCGTGTCATTTCCTCAATAGCATGGTTTCTCCACAAAACTTTAACTTGTGGTATAACCCTGACATAGGACATGTTCTTTCCTATCCAAGATCTTGACAGTTTCTCCTCGTGACGTTAAGTCTTCTTCTATTATCTCGCTCGGTTCTAACTCAATGACGTGGTTCGGTCGTCCACATATTTACGTAACATCGATACATGAACACGCGTTATACTTGGCGGTAAAACGAGTCTATAGGCCACGCTTCCTATTCGATCGAGAATTTCAAATGGATTAATAAATCAAGGTTCGAGCTTTCCTCACCTCACCGATTCTCGCTTTTGAAATAACAACTTCTTGCACCTCCTTCTTCAAATTCATCACCCCGGTAAGCTTGAATGCCTTTTAACTTTATCGATTAAAGTCGATTATACTCAGATATCATCACGCTGGTAACTAGAGTTTTCATCTCCATCTCTATTATTTGTAAATTATAATGAAATGAGTCTTTGATAATATCGTACTCGTATCAGATACGATCTTCTACTCAACACGCCGCCTACCACGCTCGCTTTTTCAGATGGCATGGTCGTAACATGTCTTTAAATGAGTCTCCTCTTGAGTTCTTCAAGCTCTTCCCACATTCCTTGCTCCATTCGAATTTTGTATCTCTACGAGTCACCAATAAGAATGGAATAGCGATTCGAGAATATCCTTCAACGAATCTCCGATAATAACCAACTAAGCCTGTAAAGCTACGAATTTCGACATCGACTTAGGTTGTTCTCAATCGTGACTCATATCCCAACCTTGATAAGACGCTACAATGACACCTATCGCTTTACTATCGCATCGAATATGGTGTCCCCTACGAGAAATCGCTTCGCATTCCTCCACAAAGGAAGTCACCAGATAAAGGCTCAGTACCAAATTTATAGTTGAATTTTTAACTCCTCAAGTTCAATAGAGCCATTCGATATGAGATTTTAGAAATGAGTTTTGTACCGGGGTTCAAAGTCGATACAATATTTAATATCGTGTTTTGGGAGTAAACCAAGAAATTCTTCAGAAATACGTCAGAAAAATTAATAACAACAGAATATTATTCAAATCGACGTGTCTTTATTCAAATCCATAACATGGACTAAGAAAACTCGACATCCGTAATAAACGAATGACTTCATAGCTTGATATGAAAATGTTTGACTACAATGGTTTGATTGCTTGAATTCAATAACAAAGTTGCTTAGGAATATGAAAACTAACAACCTTACAAAAGCAATCAATTTGGCATGATGAGTAGTTAACCTTAAAATCACATCAAAAGCAAATATCTCTATAGAAATAAGGTTAATGCAGTAATGTGATAGTGCCAACCCTAATCAAACAAGATTTCTAAACAACGGATGTAATGAAAGTTTCTCCTAATCTGAGTCTCCATAAATAGGTCAAAGTCTAATTTCTCCGTAGTCAAGTTCAAACGTTGAGCGCAAGCAAGAGAGATAAAAGAATGGGTAGAACCCAGATCTAGTAAGGTATAAACTTCAAGAAGAATTTATAATTAACTAACCTGCTAACTTCGTTCGTTTACTCACTTTTTAAGAAGTCACGAAAAACGCCTTCCAAAGAATCGCTGACTTTGACTTTTCTCAGATCCGCTCTCACGGTGCCAACGTCCCAACCGGACTTGATTTCGCTTATAGGACAAAATCGAGCTATGTGACCATCTTTTCCACAACTAAAACATACCTTGAAGGCTTTGAACAGTTTGACCTTATATGTCCCTCCTCTCCGCATCTCAGATCTAATCGCGATCGTTCTCTTCCCCTAGAATTTGTTGTTTGGTGCCGATGTCACGCCGACGCCTTCCCGACATTGTTAAATCTTCTCTTTTAGATTGGACATCTCTTTCCATAATATCAACGCTGTCGCAGTGCTTTTACCCATGCATCACTCATTCTCACTGCTCAGCTTATTTCTTCTTTCACCAGACGATTCCAGCTTTTATCATCTTATACTCGCCAAAGATGCTTCGCTCAAGCATCACATATCGGTAACATAAGCTTGAATCGTTGATCCTTTTTGCTCCACGATCGCCGCAATTCTTCAAATTTCTTCTTCTAACTCATGAATACTATTTTGCAATTCTACATTTTGATCATAAAATACCTCTAATAAACTCTCTTCGTGTACCTCTTCTTCCTCTTCTTCCTCACTCTCACCGTTACCTCTCATGATTATCTCTGTGCAACTATCAATTCTTCACTCACCACATGGATATCTCTAATTTCTTCTTCACCGACATCACATTATCCTCGGTTGGCATTAGAGGTGTCTCCACGATCTCATTTAATCCAATCATTAATATTCTCACGACATTCTCAAATACCGCCATAAAACAAGGGTTAATTAAGGAAATCAATATATCACATAATATCCCTATATACCGACCAATTAACAAATAAGCTTAGGTAGGACACACTAGCGAAGAATTTACTCGCCTCCCTCCTAGTTCTATTCCCCGATCTCCGCCAGAGATCATATCCCTAAGCTCGATATTAATCTGTGACGCCCCCAAAATAGGTATACATCACCTATTCTGAGTCGCCAAATACATGGTACAGAAATAACTACAACTTTACTATTACAACATATAAACTGTGAGTTTAAATACGAGATATTGCCATCTGCACAATATCCACATGCAAATAAATCCCCATCATAATTATTGATACATTATTTTACAAAATGGTGAGGACTACTAAACGACTCTCTCTAGAACCTTCATTCCATACCCCTTTAGTACTCGCTACATTCTCGCCTCCCCGAGAAGAAAAATGGAACAACAAGGAAAAGGGTGAGCTCAACTAGCCCAAGAAGAATATTATGACTAAGATAATATACAACAAATTATCGTTAGTCTTCAACAGGAAAAAATCTAATAGAATACAATAGACAACAAGTTTTAAATCAATATTCGCAATGAAACAACAATTCATTAGAAGAGTTAAGTAGAGAATGCAAACTACTATCTTCTATGTATGAATTTAAAAGTTCATCGCTATCTTTTATCCTCGTAACATCAATCAATATATATCCTGAATCAAATATTCATCTTTGCACTACAGCCAAAGATATTCATCACTTAATCATGTTCATCTAAACACTGCTCATCTTTGCACTACTAGCCAAAGATATTCTTCAGAAAATCATTCATCTTTGCACTACAGCCTAAGATATTCCATAATATCATCATTTAAGATCAAGATGATGAAAAATATTTTTAAAGAAACGAATCCAAAGGAAAACAAAATGACAAGGATTAAGGATTAAGGATTCGTACTTTGTTTTATCCACGCCCAAAAATACCTCAAAAATAATCATAGGGGTGTAAAATTCAAGAATGATCAAAACATGGATACAATCAAAGCTAGTATCCGTAATAGATATTTTAGACGAAAAGAAAAAATTTCATTTTTCATGAATAAGTGTCGTATTCGTAATAGTGTCAGATATCGTGAATAGTGTCGTATACGTGAATAGTAACTCCGACACCAAAAGATAGAAATTCCACAAAAACATCTTCACGCTTCATGAATAGTACTGTGTGAATAAGTAACTCGTGAATAGTAATTCATGAATAAGAACTCGTGAATAAGAAACTCATGAATAAGTAACCCGATATGAAAAAGTTCCAAATTTGATAAAAAGTTCCAACCAATATTTCAAAGATAATGATATTGAAGAAATAATATCATTTGAGAAGAAAATAACATCCCTTACCTCGAAAAGACAAGATTTCTAGTTGAAACACCTGGATATAAAGCTATGACTTGAACTTGCAATCAGATATCAACACTCAAAGTATACTCACAAGAATACGCTCAATATATCGAGAGAGAAATAGAGAGAAAACTTCAGTTTCTGGTGTGATTTTCAATTCTAACCTAAGCACCCTATTTATAAGAAAATGCTTAGAACACCAAAGCAGAAAATTTAATATAATATATTATAATTATACAAATTTTCCTTAGCCAACCTTTTGGTCAAAAATACCAGCCACACATGTTAATGATGTCCAAAAAAATACAAAAAACATTTTTTCCAACAAAAATAATTTAAACTCCAAAAATCAATTCACACCCGATATACCGAAACTTCAATAATTCACAATAAATAGCTCTTTTATCAGAAAAATTCGAAACACGCGACTTTCCATAGGAAATTCCATTATCTACAACTTTGCAGAAGGAAGTTTTTCCAAATTCCAAACAGAAATTGACCAAATCCACAAACCAACGATTTTATTTTCACAAGTATAATCAAATTTCAATTAAGAAATGGGGTCCACCAACACACAAAACATGTGTTAATCATTTAATGCCACAAAATACTCTCCTCCTCATATACTCATATATCCCACATTTATTATAAAATATCACCGTTAATATATTATTAAAATAATATATTTAAATGAATTATTTTATCGTAAAAGATAAAATATTAATTTTCAACAATTGTCATTTTAAAATTTTTCTCCATCTATATCCACATAAAATCAATATTTCCTCATCATATAAATCAATAATTAATTATTCACAAATAATATTACAGAATCACAAGATCGCAACTGTGCCGCTCCTCAGAAAGAGGGGCTTTCCAATAAGAATTTCTCCTTATCAAGCGCAAAATTAGGTGACCAAACCTCTCCTTAGATGTAACTTTCTAGACATTGCTAATAATGTTATCTAATAATATTATTCAGATAATATGAATTATTGCTTCGATAATAGAAAATAATCGTGTAATGACAATTTATCAAAACAACAAAGAATATAAAATATCAATGCAAAGAATTATTGAATCAATAAAATAAAATATCAATAAGAATTATCGTAATAATTATCGAGTAGTGCCTTCTTACCTAAGAATCAATAATTGGTGCAATACCGCAAAGCTACTGCTCAACAACGCCAGATTAGTGTGTTTTAACCACCGGCATTCCAACAAGATAATTGTGAATAACTACGCCGTTATTTATAAACAACTTATATTTGTCATTTTCTTCATCCAATCGCTTTCCGTTATGGGCCCACAAAAGATCACTACTGGTCAGATTTAATATTCCCTTGACAAAGATTTAATATTCCACGACCAAACGAATATTCCCTAACAATAATGAATATTTTATCACCACTTGCTTATTTAAAAATATTTAAGATTTTACCCATAACTAACCACATTAATCAAATCCACCCTTACTATTTCAAAATAATAAATAAAGGAAATTCCTTTTTATTTAAAAAATTTCGGGGTCTTACAAAATATATTCATCAACAGTTCATATTTGCACTACAGGCCAAATATATTCATCAACATTTCATATTTGCCCTACAGGCCAAATATATTAATATCTCAAAGAAATATATAATCATTTCAGAATTTATATAAACAATAATTATAACCATGTTGATCATTTCACCTTTGCACTTAAGCTAAAGATATTCAATTATAAATTCAATGGTCATGATCATACCACCAACAATTCAACTTTCAGACCACCGCCAAAGGGAAGCCATAACATGATCATACCAAAAATCTACCCATCTTTACACTCAAGTCAAAGAGAAATATCATCATTAGAGTTATAAAATGTTATATATAATAGTAAAATCAATATAATCAAAACATCAAGATTTAATCTCAAGAGTAATATTCATAAATCAACTATAATTTGGTTAGAAAAAGAAACCAATTTTGTCATGAATAGTAACTCGTGAATAAGAACCCATGAATAAGAACTTCGTGAATAATAACTCATGAATAAGAATCGTGAATAGTAACTTATGAATAGTAAACCCCACACAAAAAGGTAGAAATTCCACAATAAAATCCATACCAATATTTCTAAGATAATGATATTGAAATAACATTTCTTAAACTTATAAACAATTTATTTTAATTGTTTACACTTTACTAAATAATGCATTTAATCATCCTAAAATTTCAAACTCATAAGATTTCATCATCAATAACCAAAACCCTCGTCAAAAATCTGCATA
Organism: Panax quinquefolius; assembly: GCA_020205615.1. Classification (NCBI taxonomy): domain Eukaryota; kingdom Viridiplantae; phylum Streptophyta; class Magnoliopsida; order Apiales; family Araliaceae; genus Panax; species Panax quinquefolius. Next base: position 48,798,887 of record CM035162.1, read on the forward strand.
TACCTTATATAGGATTCTCAAGCCATAAAATCATATTTTCCAATTTTCTTACATCACATAACATATTTAATTCGTTTACTCATAACTAGTCCATTTTCATAAAAAATACCGAATCAGTACAAAAAAATTTTCTTTTATGAGATTTAATACAATATAGTCCCATATTGAACATATATTTTTCTCTAATTTTAAAAATCATTTACTATTTTTCATACGGCCAAAAACAAATTAATATATTTAGATATTTATCAAAAATTATACTTTTATCCAAAAATTCCGAAATTTAGAGAGTATACTTCTATCATATACATGTACTCCCATTACAAATTTTACCAATTTTGGAGTTAACCACAAGGAGTTATAAGCGGTTACTTTTAAAATAGCTTTTTTCTCATAAAATTCACAACTCTTAATCTATACATCCAAAAATCGCAATTTTTGGACACAATCAAGAAAACTCATCAAATTATTATTTTAAATTTTTCCAGAATTTTTGAAGGTCAGAAAAATTACGAAACTGAAAAACATAACAACCCTTAAAATCCCTTACTATCCCTTACCTCAAAAGAGCATCACTTCTGACTGGATATCGGATATGACGCTGAAGAAAACTTACACTGATGAATAGCAACTCACCAAGTATCTAAATACTCACAAAATACACTCGATAATCTAGAGATAAAAAGAGAGAAAACTTATGAATTCTGGTGTGATTTTCAATTCTAACTTAGCCCTCTATTTTTAGGAAAATATTAGCACGCCGAAGCAGACTTGACCTGCTACCTGATGGATTTACCTGCTACTATTCCACCCACCAAAAATCAGTCATCTTCCCAAACAACCAAAAGTGGGGCCCACCCATTTCTAGAATTTTCCACCAAAATCATTTATAAACCTAATTTCCGAATCAGCCACCTCTTAAAATTCATAACAAATCATTCGTTCCATTTTTAATTCGCTCAAAATTTGTGAACATATACTCAACTTATATATGTATAACATATCCAAAAATCACAAAGATCCAACTACGATTAAAAATTATAACTCACACAATAAAGTCGTAAGAACATTGATTTGATCTTTTAATACCTCCAATCCGGCTAAAATAATCGATAAAATACCTCAACATTAATTCCTTCATTTATAAACCACATAAATAAATCCATCATTTATATCCACATCAAATAAATATTTCATTATCATATAAATCAATAATTAATTATTCACAAATAATATTACAAAATCACAATAATGACAACCAGACAGTTCCCAGGAAAGAGGGGGCTTTCCGATAAGGATTTCTCCTCATCAAGGCGCATAATTAGGTGACCCAACCTCTCCTCGATGTAACTTTCTAGACATTGCCAATAATGCTATCTAATTATATTATTCAAATAATATGAATTATTGATCCGATAATGGAGATATCGCAAAGCAAAGATAATTATCAAACAACAATAATATAAAATATCAACGCAGCAATTATCGATTCAATAAAAAATAATATTGAACAATAATTATCAGAATAATTTTTTGAGTAGTGCATTCTCACGTAAAGAATCAATAATTAAAAAATATTGTGCAATACCGTGCATCTTATCGCATAACTACGCCAGACATCGTATTTTAACCACTAGGTATTCCAACAAAGTTAATCAGTAATAACTACACGCCGTTATTTATAAAAACTCAAATTTGTAATTTTCTTTATTCGACAGTTATTCTTTTATGGGGCCCACAAATGGTCATACTATTGCATTTAATATTCCCCTACGTGCAAAGAATATTCCACAACTAAACGAATATTCCCGAAAACAATGAATATTTTATAACCACTCATGTATTTTGAAAAAAAAAAATTCATATATCTCCTTAACTTTAACTTTTATCAATTTAACCATTTACCTAATAGTAATTATAAGAAAAATTGAATACTTTTATTTCATAAAATTCGGGGTCTTACAATCTCCCTCCTTATGAAATTTCATCCCGAAATTTACGTGCTGATATTTCAAAAGTTGAGAATACCTTGCTTTCATTCCGCATTCTATCTCCCTGGCCACCATGATTTCTCCATTGCTTTCATCTTCCGTGATAACTTCATTTGGGTTCCTCACTTGTTAGGAAGTCATGACAACCGCTATCCCTTGAACTACTCTTGGCTTTGACTTGTCTCAGGGCAAAGATTTGGTGTCATCACTACCGTTGAATATACTTTTCTATAGACATATTCCACCTCAATAGCTTTCGTCAGACTCGATTCATGATCTCGAATCATCAATCTTCGATCCATATCGAATTCAGTTGATCGCTTCTATACTGGGTAATTCAAAACTTCGATGTTGGGTTCTCCCAATTGTCATTCCAAAAGAGAAATACATATCATCTATCAGAGCCTTCTTAGATAGACATCTCTTTCCATAATATCAATGCGTCGTGCGGCTTTTCCCCATGCATCACTCACTCTTACTGCTCGCTTTTTTTTCTTTCACCAGATTTCAAATTTTTTTCATCTTATACTCGCCAAAGAATGCTTCTGCTCAAGCATCACATATCGGGTAACACAAGCTTGTATTATTGCATCCTTTTTGCTTCCACGATAATCGCTTATCGTTCTTCACCGCTTCTTCTAACTCATGAATACGATTTTGCAATTCTACATTTTGATAATATAATACCTCTAATAAATTCTCCTCGTGTACCTCTTCTTCCTCTTCTTCCTCACTCTCATTTGTTACCTCTGCGACCATCTCTAAAAGTAAACTATCAATTCTTCACTCACAACATGGATTTCTAATTCCTTCTTCACCGACATCACATTATCCCGGTTGGGTGATTAGAGGTATCCCCACTAGTATCATTCACTCCATTGTTAACATTCTCAAAGCAGCCCATTCTCAAATATCGCCATAAAAAAGGGTTAATTAAACAAATTAACATATCACATAATATCCCGATATTATGACTGACCAACAAATAAGCTTAGGTAGGACACAATTGCGAAGGATTTACTCATCTCTCCCCTCCTAGTTATATTCCCCGATCCCGCCAGAGACCATATCCCTAAGCTCTGATACCAAATGTGACAACCCCAAAATAGGTCCATTTCACCCAACCTATTCTAAGTCGCCAAATACATGGTACAGAAAACAACTACAACTTTATTACAATAATTGTCGTACAAAATATAACAACACATATGCTGTGAGTTTGGATATAAATATATACCAACTGTGACTCGTGTCCCAACTCTAATGTGACAAATGTCCCATCAGTGGACAGCACCTCACCGTGATACCTACATAAAGGTATAGTGAAAAATTGTTTGAGAAATTAGAATCTTTGGGAAGTGCTCAAGGAAACCTTCGTACATGGGAGGCCATGCTTCCAGGTTATGATAGATATCATGTCCACAGAATTATCCTTGGTTGACCTAATAGACCTCAAAGAAAAACAAGAAAATTCCTATCATATTCTTTCCAATGGTGAGTCTTCTATTGACATATCATTATCTCCACTGTCTCTAATCGTGAATTATACTTCAAACAAACACCAAGATTATATAGGTAGTGCTCGTAAATATACTCAGCAAGTGGCAACCCTGTCTTATAATGACACGAGGTTGTATGACATTAGACATCTTGTATGATAGTGGCAAAACACCCTTCCAACGTTGGGTTCGCCTCACCCTATTGGATTCATCAAATATAACTATTAAATGATGACCACCGTTCTATTCCCCTGTTACCCCCGCTCCACCCTGCTACACTCATATTACCTGAAAGGAATTTTGAAACATAAGGGTGAGCACAACTAGCTCAGTAAAGAATATCATGACTAAAGATAAATAAATTATCAATAGCCTTCAACAGTAATAAATCAGAGATTTAGAACATATGGTAGATGATAAAAAATTTCAATCATAGTTGCAGCGGAACGAACAATCCATTAGAAGAGTCAAATAGACCATAAAATCTATTATCTTCTCCACATTAAAAGTCCACCAACAATGTTTTATCCCTGTAACATTAATCAACAGTTCCTTTTCCACAATTATATGAATAACTCATAATCATAATTGTAATTCTAAATTCCTCTTCGCATCCAGGACGAAGATAATTTTCATCACATGTCTTTACCTGAAACATCAAAGATCATGGTTATACCAAATCACAGTTCCTATTTATAATCATACTAACAATTTCATCTTTGCACTACGGCCAAAGATATTCATCAACATACCATCTTTGCACTACAAGCCAAAGATATTCAACAACAGGTCATCTTTACACTACGGGCCAAAGATATTCATCAACAATTCATCTTTGCACTGCAGGCCAAAGATATTCCTCAACAGTTCATATTTGCACTACAGGCCAAATATATTCATCAACCGTGTTCATATTTGCACTACAGGCCAAATATATTCATCAACATTTCGTATTTGCCCTACAAGCCAAATATATTAATATCTCAAAGAAATATATAATCATTTCAGAATTTATATAAACAATAATTATAACCATGTTGATCATTTCACATTTGCACTTAAGCTAAAGATATTCAATTATAAATTCAATGGTCATGATCATACCAGTCAACAATTCAACTTTGCACTACTAGCCAAAGGAAACCCATAGTCATTATCATACCAAAAATCTACCCATCTTTACACTCATGTTAAAGAGAAATATCATTATTAGGGTTATAAAAATGTTATATATAATAGTAAAATTAATATAATCAAAACATCTAGATTTAATCTCAAGAGTAATATTCATAAATCAACTATAATTTGGTTAGAAAAATAAACCAATTTTGTCATGAATAGTAACTCGTGAATAGTAACCCATGAATAGTAACTTCGTGAATAGTAACTCATGAATAGTAACTCATGGATAGTAAACTCGACACAAAAAGGTAGAAATTCCACAATAAAATCCATACCAATATTTCGGTATAATGATATTGAAATAACATTTCTTAAACTTATAAAAAATTTATTTTAATTGTTTACACTTTACTAAATAATGCATTTAATCATCATAAAATTTCAAACTCATAAGATTTCATCACCAATAACCAAAACCCTCATCAAAAATCTGCATATACCTCATATAGGATTCTCAAGCCATAAAATCCTATTTTCCAATTTTCTTACATCACATAACATATTTAATTCATTTACTCATAACTAGTCCATTTTCATGAAAAATACCGAATCAGTACAAACAAATTTTCTTTTATCAGATTTAGTAGAATATAGTCCCATATTGAACATATATTTTTCTCAGAATTTTTAAAAATCATTTACTATTTTTCATATAGCCAAAACAGCCGAATATTTAGATATTCGTACGATGGCGCAGCCTTGTGTGGGCCCCATAACAGAAAGTGATTGGATGAAGAAAACGACAAGGATAAGTTCTTTATAAATAATGGCGTAGTTGTTACCGTTAACAATTTTGGAATACCCGGTGGTTAAAACACGATGTACGCTATTGTTCCACAAGAAGACACCTGCAGTATTGCACCAATTATTGATTCTTATGTAAGAAGGCACTACTCAATAATTGTTATAGTAGTTACTGTTCAGTATTTTATTTTATTGATTCAATAATTGCTGCGTTGATATTTTATATTACTTTTGTTTTAATAATTGTCACTATACAGTATTTTCCATTATCGAAGCAATAATTCATATTATCTGAATGATATTATTAGAAAATATTATTGGCAATGTCTAGAAAGTTACATCTAAGGAGAGGTTTGGTCACTTAATTGCGGCGCCAAGAAGGAGAAAATTCTTATTGAAAGCCCTCTTTCTGAACAGGAACTACACGGTTGCAAAAGATCTTGTGATTCTGTAATATTATTTGTGAATAATTAATTATTGATTTATATGATGAGGAAAATATTGATTTTATGTGGATATAGATGAAGAAAATTTTTAAAGTGACAATTGTTAAAAATTGATATTTTATCTTTTCTGATAAAATAATATTTTATTATATTATTATAATATAATAATGATGATATTTTTACAATGAATGTGGGATATATGAGTATATGAGGAGAAAGAGTATTTTTGTTGCAAAAGTTGTTTAAAACATGTTAAACATGTCTGTGGGCCCATTTCTTGACTGAAATTTGATTATAGCCTGTAAAATCGTCCGTTTGTGGATTTCGGTCAATTTCTGTTTGGAATTTGGAAAACCTTTCTTCTACAAAGTTGTAGATAATGGAATTTCCTATGGAAAGGGCATGAGGCTTGAATTTTTCTGATAAAAGGGCTATTTACTATGAATTATTGAAGTTCCGAAGTTCCGAAATAATTAAATTTTGGAAGTTTTAAATATTTATTTTAACAAAAACGTTTTTTGTGATTTTGGTGGGTTGGTGGCTGATGTCTAGACCAAAAAAGTGGGCTAAGGAAAATTTATATTAATATTTTATTAAATTTTCTGTTTTGGTATTCTAAGCATTTTCCTATAAATAGGGTGCTTAGGTTAGAATTGAAAATCACATCAAAAACTGAAGTTTTCTCTCTCTTTTTCTCTCGATATATTGAGCGTATTCTTGTGAGTATTTTAATACTTTGAGTGTTGCTATACGGTGCAAGTTTAAGTCATAGCCTATATCCGGTGTTTCAACTAGAAGTACTATTCTTTCGAGGTAAGGGATGTTATTTTCTTCGTAAGTGATATTATTTCTTCAATATCATTATGCCGAAATATTGGTTGGAACTTTTTATCAAATTTGGAACTTTTTTATGTCGGGGTTACTATTTATGAGTTACTATTCATGAGTTATTATTCACGAGTACTATTCATGAAGCACGATGATTTTCTTGTGGAATTTCTATCTTTTGGTGTCGGAGTTACTATTCACGTATACGGCACTATTCACGAATACGACACTATTCATAGAAAAATTAAATTTTTGTTTTTCGTCCAAAATATCTATTATGGATACTAGCTTTGATTGTATCTATGTTTTGATCATTCTTGAATTTTACTCCACTATGATTATTTATGAGGTATTTTTGGACATGGAATAGCTGAAATACGAATCCTTAATATTTATTATTTTGTTTCACTAGATTCGTTTTCTTTAAAATATTTTTCATCATCCTCAGTCCTAAATGATGATATAATTGAATATCTTTGGCCTGTAGTGCAAAGATTAATGATTTCTGATGAATATCTTTGACTCGTAGTGCAAAGATGAACAGGTGTTTAGATGAACATGACCAACTGGTGAATATCTTTGGCCTGTAGTGCAAAGATGAATATTTGATTCCAGATATATATTGATTTATGTTACAGGGATAAAATATTGATGATGGACTTTTAAATTCATAGATAATAGTATATTTCATTCTCTAAGTAACTCTTCTATGAATTATTGTTTCCGCTACGAATATTGATTTAAAACGTGTTATCTATTGTATTCAATTAGATTTTTCCCTGTTGAAGACTAACGATAATTTATTCTATATTATCATGGTCATAATGTTATTTACTGGGCTAGTTGAGCTCACCATTTTCCTTGTTGATTCAAGTTGGCACCATCACCTTACCTGTTGACCTTATCTCTTTAAAGATACTTGCTTTTGATGTGATTTTAGGGATTGATTGGTTAACTACACATCATGCCAAAATTGATTGTTTTAAATAAGGTTGTTAGCTTTCATATTCCTAAACAATCATTGTATGCAATTCAAGCAACTAAACCATTAAAATCAATCATCGTCATATCTAATCATAAAGCTATTCGCTTATTAAAAAACGGATGTCAAGCTTTCTTAGCCCATGTTATGGATTTGAATAAAGACACGCCAAATTTGAATAATATTCTCATTGTTATTGAATTTCCTGACGATTTCTCAAGAACTTCCCGGCCTACCCCGTAACGTGAAGTTGAATTTTTATTGATCTTGAACTCGGTACAAAGCCCATTTCTAAAACCCCATATCGAATGGCTCCTATTGAACTTCAGAGTTAAAGGTCCAACTACGGGAATTGTTGGACATCGGTTTCATTCGTCCTAGTACATCTCCTTGGGGTGCTCTCTGCTTTATTCGTAAGGAAGAAAGACGGAGTATGCGACTTTCAGATTGACTATCTGGAATCGAACCATGTCACCATCAAGAATAGGTATCCTCTACCTCGTATTGATGACTTGTTTGACCAATTGCAAGGGGCACAATTCTTTTCAAAAATCGATCTTCGCTTACGGATATCATCAATGAAGATTAGAATCGAGGATATTCCAAAGACGCCTTCGTAACTCTTCAGACGGGCATTATGAATTCTTAGTCATGTCTTCTGGATGACTAATGCTCTATGACTTTCATGGATATGATGAACCGAGTATTCAAGGAATATTTGGATCGGTTCGTTGTTGTTTTATTGATGACATCCTCATATATTCCAAAAGTCGTGAAGATCATGAGCACCATTTGAAGTCGGTACTCCAAAGGCTTCGTGAAAACAATCAGATGCCAAATTGAAGAAATGCGAGTTCGGCTTGAGGAAGTAGCATTCCTTGGGCACGTGGTGTCGAAACATGGAGTATCTGTTGATCCGACGAAGATTGAAGCAATACAAAGTTGGGAGCAACCGGTCGATTGCGATCAAGACGTAGCTTTTTGGGCTTAGCCGGTTATTATCGGAGATTCGTGGAAGGGTTTTCTCGAATCGCTACTCCATTAACTCAGCTAACTCGAAAGGATACAAAATTCATTTGGAGCGAAGAATGCGAGAAGAGTTTCCAAGAGCTTAAGAGGAGACTTATTTCTAAGACTGTTCTAACAATACCATCCGCCGGATGGATTTGTTATCCACAAATGATGCTTCGTGCAAAGGGTTAGGATGTGTTCTCATGCAACGTGAGAAAGTTATAGCCTATGCCTCGCGACAACTTAAAGAGTATGAGAGGAATTATCCTACTCATGATCTAGAGTTAGCGGCCCGATAAGCTGCTAAAGATATGGAGGCACTATCTATATCGGGAGAAAGTGGAGATATATTCGCACCATAAAAGCCTTAAATATTTCTTCACTCAAAAGAACTCAACATGCGGCAATGACGTTGGCTCGAGCTATTGAAAGACTACGACCACACTATTCAATACCATCCTCGAAAAGCGAACGTGGTAGTGGCGCCGTTGAGTAGAAGATCATATCTTGAGGAACGAAAAGCGATGATGTCAAGTATACGTATAGAGCCAACTTTAATAGAAAAGTTAAGGTTGCTCAAGCCACCGAATCTTGAAGCGATGCGTATAAAGAAGAAAGTACAAGAAGGAGCTATTCCGGAAGCGAGAATTGATGAAGGAGGAATACTTCGAGTCCACTCTAGACTTTGTGTTCCTAACGACTCTGATTTGAAGTACTCTTATGATGGAGGCACACAATACACCATTTGCAATCCATCCTGGAAGTACTAAAATGTATCATGATCTTCGACATACATTTTGGTGGAACAATATGAAGAGAGAGATTGCAAAGTTTATCTCGATGTGTTTAACTTGCCAACGTGTTAAAGGCGAGCATCTAGTACCTAAGGGTCCGTTGCAACCACTTGAGATTCTGAAATGGAAGTGGGAACACATTACCATGGATTTCGTTACGGGTCTTCCTACGGTTTCTCAAGGCATCAATGCTATTTGGTTTATTGTTGATAGATTAACCAAGTCTGCTCATTTCTTGCCGATACGGGAGACTTATTCCCTTGAACGTCTTGCTAGTATGTACGTGAATGAGATTGTGAGGTTGCATGGCATGCCAAAGATATCATAGTTTGGGATCGTGACCCAAGATTCACTTCAAGATTTTGGGTTAGCTTGCAAAAAGCTATGGGCGCAGATTTGCGATTTAGTTCGACATACCATCCCCAAACAGACGGACAATCGGAGAGGACTATTCAAACTCTTGAAGATCTATTAAGACTCGTGTCCTAGACTTCAAGGCGGTTGGGATAAGTATTTACCATTGGTGGAATTCTCCTACAACAACAGTTATCGAGCAAGTATAGGTGTGGCTCCATTCGAAGCATTATATGGACGAAAATGTCGTTCTCCAATACGTTGGGATGAGGTGTGTGAAGCAACATTGTTGGGACCCGAGTTAGTACGTATGACTACCGAAAAGATCCAAATGATTAGACAACGTATACAAACCAGCACAAGATCGACAAAAAGAGTTATCACGGATCTTCATCGAAAGGATGTGGAATTTAGTATAGGGGATCATGTATTGTTGCGAGTTGCTCCATGGAAGGGAGTTACAAGATTTGGGAAGAGAGGAAAACTCAATCCACGATTTATTGGTCCATTTCAAATTCTTGACCGAGTAGGAAATGTAGCCTATAGACTTGCATTACCTCCGAGTATGTCTCGTGTTCATAATGTGTTTCACATATCTGTACTTCGTAAATATGTGAAAGACCCGAACCACATTATAGAGTTAGAACCGCATTTAGATAGCCAAGACTTAACGTATGAGGAGGTACCACAAGATCTTAGATAGGAAGGAGCATGTCCTACGCGCAAAGGTCATACCACAAGTTAAAGTTCTGTGGAGGAATCATGCTATAGAGGAAATGACCTGGGAATTGGAAACGGAAATAAAAGCGAGGTATCCTCACCTTTTCGAAACACCAGGTACGTACGTCAATTTTGAGGACGAAATTTCATAAGGAGGGGAGGTTGTAAGACCCCAACTTATTATTAATGAAATTTAATTTTCTCTATTTATTATTTTAAAATAGTAAGGGTTGATTTGATTAATGTGGATAGTTATGGGTAAAATATGCAATATTTCAAAATAAGCAAGTGGTTATAAAATATTCATTGTTGTCGGGGAATATTCGTTTGGTCGTGGAATATTCTTTCATTGCATGTCGGGGAATATTAAATACTGACAGTAGCCTCTTTTTAATGGGCCCCATAACTGAAAGCAATTGGATGAAGAAAACGACAAATATAAGTTGTTTAAAAATAACTACAGTAGTTGTTCTAAGTAATATCGTTAAAATACTCGGTGGTTAAAACACGAAGTAGCTACGGTATTGCACCAATTATTGATTCTTACGTAAGAAGACACTACTCAATAATGGTTATAGTAATTCTCGCTTAAAGATTTTATTGATTTAATAATTCTTCGCGTTGATATTTTATATTCTTTGTCATTACACGATTATTTTTCATTATCGAAGCAATAATTCATATTATCCTGAATAATATTATTAGATAACATTATTGGCAATGTCTAGAAAGTTCTCGTCTAAGGAGAGGTTTGGTCACCTAATCAAGGCACAAGATGGAGAAATTCTTATTGGAAAGCCCTCTTTCCCGAACCGCTCGGTTATCAATATTGTGATTACGTAATATTATTTGTGAATAATTAATTATTGATTCATATGATGAGGAAAATATTGATTTTATGTGGATATAGATGGAGAAATTTTTTAATGTGACAATTGTTGAAAATTGAAATTTTATCTTTTTCTGATAAAATAATTCATTTAAATATATTATTATATTTTAATAATATAATAATAGTGATATTTTTACAACGAATGTGGGATATATGAGTATACGAGGAGGAAGAGTATTTTTGTTGCAATAAATGTTTAAAACATGTTAAACATGTCGGTGGACCCCATTTATTGACTGAAATTTGATTATAGCACAAAATCGCTTGGTTTGTGGATTTCTTTTCAATTTCATGTTTGGAATTCGGAAAAATTTTCTTCGCAAAGTTGTAGAGAATTGAATTTCCTATAAAAACTCATGAGATTCAATTTTCCGATAAAAGGGCTATTTATTATGAATTATTGAAGTTTCAAGTTCAAAAATAATTGATTTTTGGAAGTTTAAAATATTTAAAATAGGAAAAACGTTTTTTTACACTTGTGGGCCTCATGAAACATGTGCAAAGTGCTGAAGCTAGAGGATTCAAAGTGGGCGTAAGAAAATTTATTTATATATTAATATTATATTAAATTTTTTGCTTTGGTGTTCTAAGCAATTTCCTATAAATAGGGTGCTTAGGTTAGAATTGAAAATCACACCAGAAACTGAAGTTTTCTCTCTCTATATTATTGAGCTTATTCTTGTGAGTATTTTGAGTATACTTTGAGTATTGCTATACGGTGCAAGTCCAAGTCATAGCCTATATCCTGTGTTTAATTTGAAAGTCTTGATCTTCGAGGTAAGAGATATTATTTTTTTTCGTAATGATATTATTTCTTCAATATCATTATCTTTGAAATATTGATCCAAGTTTTTATCAAATTGGAACTTTTGGTGTCGGAGTTACTATTCACATATACGGCACTATTCACGATACTCGACACTTATTTACGAATACAAAGACTATTCATAGAAAATGAAAATTTTCCTTTTAAATCTAAAATATCTATTGTGGATACTAGCTTTGATTGTATCCATGTTTTGATCATTCTTGAATTTTACACCACTATGATTATTTTTGAGGTATTTTTGGACATGGATAAAACAAAGTATGAATCCTTAATCCTTAATCCTTGTCATTTTGTTTCACTGGATTCGTTTCTTTAAAAATATTTTTCATCATCCTCAGTTTTAAATGATGATATTATTGAATATCATTGGCCTGTAGTGCAAAGATGAATGATTTCTGATGAATATCTTTGGCCTGTAGTGTAAAGATGAACATGTGTTTAGATGAACATGACCAATTGATGAATATCTTTGGCCTGTAGTGCAAAGATGAATATTTGATTCCAGATGTATATTGATTGATGTTACAGGGATAAAAGATAGACGATGAACTTTAAAATTCATACATAGAAGATAGTAGTTTGCATTCTCTACTTAACTCTTCTAATGAATTATTATTTCATTGCGAATATTGATTTAAAACTTGTTGTCTATTGTATTCTATTAGATTTTCCTGTTGAAGACTAATGACAATTTGTTGTATATTATCTTAGTCATAATATTCTTTCTTTGGGCTAGTTGAGCTCACCCTTTTCCTTTTTGTTCCATTTTTCTTCTCAAGAGGCGAGAATATAGCGAGTACGAGTCGGGGTATGGAATGAAGGTTCTAGAGAGAGTTGTTTAGTAGTCCTCACCTTTTTTGTAAAATAATGTATCAATAAATGTGATGAGGATTTATTTGAGTATAGTTATTGTCTAGAAGATAATATTTGTATTCAAACTCACAGTTTTACAGTTGTAATAATAAAGTTGTAGTTGTTTCTGTACCATGTATTGACAACTCAGAATGGGTGATGTATACCTATTTTGGGGGTGTCACAGTTATTCTGTGTAGGTATGTATATATATAATATTACTATATTGTGATGATATTATTCTAATATTGGAGATCTATATTATTAATATTAGGTCTTCGGATAAGGCGATATAAATTGCGTAGCGGTAATCAACGGTTCAGGCAAGTTTATTTTACATAACTCTATTAAGAGTGTTTCATTCGGATAAGCTTATGGTTAATCATTGTTGATTGCCATGAATTGTACTCTGTACATATTGCATGTATAAGTCAGGTATGAAAGGCTGATCACCTTCATTACCCTTCAGTTCAGATATATTTATTCATGTATAATACTTGTTCAGTCATAAATTTGTTCCTGCTAGTTCACAATTATATTGTTGAATTATAGCCAGCCAATTATTCAAATCATTTCAATCATGATATATCGTTATATTATTGAACTTAAACTTGCTGGGAAATTTTTATGCTCACCCTTGTTATATCATGATAAAACATTGCAGATTAAGGCGAATACGTCGGATACAAGGAAAGGTCCAAGACAGTTCCAGCTTTAGTATCCGTGTGCAGTAGATTTGTAATTGAATTGTATAATAATAATGTTATTTGTTAGAAAATTTATGAATTGTGTATTAAGTTAAGGTTACTCGACCTTGGGGAATAGTGTGTAAAGTTATTGTATAAACAATTTATGTTTATATCTTCCGCAAATAGTAATAGTTGTATAGAATGATCGAACCGGATCCGCAGTGATTCGGGACCTCGGATTCGGGGCTCTCACAGTTGGTATCAAAGCTGTAGGTTATGAACCTTAGGTAGGAATACCTGAGACTAATAACCGCAGTGATTAGGATAAGTACTAACTCAAATAGAGTTAGTCGGTCGGTAAGATTCAAAGACGAATCTCGGCGAAGTTATAAGATCTGAGTTGCCTAAACTCGATAATAAAGTTGAACAGTAGTGATGAATAGATCGAGTCTAAAGGACTAAAAGAACAGTGATAGGAGATCGTAAAACAAAACGATCAAGATATAGAAATGAATCGTAATATATACGATGGGATCACCCCGTGATCATATAAGGTTTTAGTAGGGAGAAGAATCAATCTAATGATTGAAAAGTTTACAGCAAGATTGCTGGGTGTCAGTTGTACTACGAATTGGTACAAATTCAGGAAAGGATTATGAATACGAGTTAAATGAAATTCGTATTAAAAAGGGGGTTAGTGTTAGGTGGGGATTCAATTGAGGATTCATGTCGGCGACTGAGTTGTATGATTCCTTGTATGGGCAGGGAATTATACTTGGTGTAATAACTACTTAGTTCTGGCAATGATAATCATTGAAATATTTGTGTCGCGCTATTTGATATATGCATGTTAAGAGGGTGATTCGGGACCTCAGATTCGGGGCACTCATGAGTATAATAGATAGATAGGTCATAGGTAGAGGATATAAGGTTAAGTACAAGTTCTTAAAACTCATACTTATGTGACATTCTTGATTCATAGTTATATGAAATGTTTATGAACCCCTCAGCGAATGAACGCCAAAGGTCTGACTAGGACAAGTTCTTAAACTCATATGATTGTGGCAAGTAAATGAACTCATAAGTGTGGTTTGACGAACTGGGTATAGTTTTGTGTAAATGGAGTATCGAGGATAATAGGAACAGGTAGATTGTTTAAGCAAATGATTTTTAGTGAAGAATAACAGGATAATAGGAACAAGATAATATATTCTATTTATAGTCTAATAAATTAAATAACTTTATAAAAGTATTTTGTTTTATATAAAAAGATTTTACTATACAAAACACTATGCATAATAGAATATAATATATTCTATATATAGTCTAATAAAACAGATAACTTTATAAAAGTATTCTGTTTTATATAAAAAGCTTTTTTTGTTTTATTACATTAATAATACTAATAAAACAAAATTTATCATCATTATTATAATTCACAATATTAATCGACCAAGTCGTTCCTAGGAAAGAGAGGGCTTTCCAACAAGGATTTCTCCTCATTGGCGCACAATTAGATGACCAAACCTCTCCTTGACACAACTTCTAGACATCGTTAATATTGCAAATAATAATATTAATAACTTTGTCATCTCAATTATTGATTTAATAATATATAAAATATTGACAATAATTGAATCAAATAATGTGAGATACTATGCAGCAATTACTATAGCAATAATTGAACAAAACTGAGTGACTTCTCACGTAAGCATCAATAATCAATACCATGTGCTACTATGCAACCACGCGTATTACAGTACTTTTAACACCGGGTGTTTCAACATTTAATGGTAAAACTTCGGCCGTTATTTTCATAAAGTATTTTTGTCATTTTCTCAATCCGACAATAATTCCGTTATGGGGTCCACCAATGATTGGGCCGTTATACGAATATTTCCTATTAAAACGAATATTCCCCGACCAATCGAATATTATATAACAACTTGCGTACTTTGCAAAATTTAAAAATATTACCCATAACTATAACATTATATCAAATTCATTCTATAATATTCAAAAATGATATTTATAGAAAATTCATCTTTATTCATAAAAGTTGGGGTTTTACAACCTCCCCTTCTTATGAAATTTTGCCCTCGAAATTAGGGTACGTACCTGCTATGTCGAAGAGGTAAGGATACCTTGATTTCATTTCAGATTCTAACTCCCAGGTCATTTCCTCAACATCGTGGTTCCTCCACAATACTTTGACTTGAGGTATAACCTTGGAGCGTAGAACATGTTCCTTCTTATCCAAGATTTTAACAGGAACCTCTTCATACATTAAATCTTTCGCTATTTCGTCCGGTTCTAACTCAATAATGTGGTGCGAGTCTTTCACGTATTTACGTAACATAGATATGTGAAAAACGTTATGAACACGAGACATACTTGGCGGTAAAGCGAGTCTATAGGCCACAGTTCCTACTCGATCGAGGATTAAAAATGGGCCAATGAATCAAGGATTGAGCTTTCCTCTCTTTCCAAATCTCGTAACTCCTTTCCATGGAGCAACACGTAACAACACATGGTCTCCAATATCGAATTCCACGTCCTTTCGATAAACATCAACATAACTCTTTTGTCGATCTTGTGAGGTTTTTATACGTTGTCGGATCGTTTGAATCTTTCCCGTAGTCATACGTACCAACTCCGGTCCCAACAACGTTGCTTCACCCACCTCATCCCAGCATACTGGAGAACGACACTTTCTTCCATACAATGCCTCAAATGGAGCCATGCCAATACTTGCTTGATAACTGTTGTTATAGGAAAACTCCACCAATGGTAAGAACTTATCCCAACTTCCCTTGAAGTAAAGGACACAGAGTCTTAATAAATCTTCAATAGTTTTAATAGTCCTCTCGATTGCTCGTCAAATCGAGGTTGATATGCCGAAATAAATCAGAATCTGCGCTCCATAGCTTTTCAGTAAACTAACCCAAAATCGTGAAGTGAATCTTGGGTCTCGATCAGAAACTATGGATACTGACATACCATGAAGTCTTACAATCTCATTTATGTACATATACGAGCAAGACATTAAAGTGTATAAGTTTCTTGTATTGGTAAGAAATGAGCAGACTTGGGCAATCTATCAACAATGACCCAAATCGCATCTATGCCTTGAGAAACCTTAGGAAGACCGGTAATGAAATCCATGGTAATGTGCTCCCATTTCCATTCTGGAATTTCAAGTGGTTGTAATGGACCTTTTGGTACTTGATGCTCCGCCTAAACTCGTTGACAAGTTAAACACCTTGAGATAAACAGCGCTATCTCTCTCTTCATATTGCTCCACCAAAATGTATGACGAAAATCACGATACATTTTGGTACTCCCATGATGGATTGCAAACGGTGTGTTGTGCACCTCTATCATGATTTTATACTTTAAATCAGGGTCGTTAGGAACACAAAATCTGGAGTTGACTCGAAGTATTCCTTCTTCATCGATTCTTGCTTCCGGCATAGCACCTTCTTGCACTCTCTTCCTTATATGCATCAGTTCCAGGTCTGTAGTTTGAGCAGCTTTAACTTTATCGATTAAAGTCGGTTCTACTCGTATATTCGCCATCATCACATGGGTCCCCGGAGTCTTTAACTCTATCTCCATCATTTGCAAGTCACACAAATGGGCTCATATTGACAATATCGCACTCGTAACCACATATGATCTTCTACTCAATGCGCCGCCTACCACGCTTAAACTTTTCCGGGATGGTATTGGATGGTATGATCATAATCTTTCAATGATTCAAGCCAACGTCATTGTCGCATGTTGAGTTCCTTTTGAGTGAAGAAATATTTGAGGCTTTTATGATCCGTAAAGATCTCCACTTTCTCCCCATACAAGTAATGCCTCCAAATTTGAAGTGCGAAGACGACAGCTGGCAACTCTAGATCATGAGTAGGATAATTCCTCTCATATTCTTTGAGTTGCCGAGAGGCATAGGCTATGACTTTCCCATGTTGCATGAGAATACATCCTAACCCTTTTGCCGATGCATCACTCAGATGACAAATCCTCCGAGCCGATGGTATCGTCGTAACAAAATGAAATGAGTCTCCTCTTGAGATCTTGAAAACTTTTCTCATATTCCATGCTCCAACTGAATTTTATACCTTTCCGAGTCAGCTGAGTTAATGGAGTAGCGATTCAAGAAAATCCTTCCACGAATCTCCGATAATAAAAAGCTAATCCGAGAAAGCTACGTACTTCGGTCACTGATTTAGGTTGCTCCCAGCTTTGAATAGCTTCAATCTTTGCTGGGTCAATAGATATTCTATGACTTGATACTACGTGCCCAAGGAATGCTACTTCCTCAAGCCAGAACTCACATTTCTTCAACTTGGCATAAAGCTTGTTTTCATGAAGCTTTTGGAGTATCAGCCTCAAGTGTTGTTCATGATCTTCACGGCTTTTGGAATATATAAGGATGTCATCAATAAAGACGACCACAAAGTGATCCAAATATTCCTTGAATACTCGATTCATCATATCCATGAAGGCAGCAGGAGCATTAGTCAATCCAAAAGACATGACTAAGAATTCATAATGCATGTACCGAGTTCTGAATGCAGTCTTTAGAATATCCTCAGTTTTAACCTTCAGCTGATGATATCCAGAACGAAGATTGATCTTTGAAAAGAATTATGCTCCTTGCAACTGGTCAAACAAGTCATCAATGCGAGGTAACGGATACCTATTCTTGATGGTGAAATGGTTTAATTCCCTATAGTCAATATAAAGTCGCATACTCCCATCTTTCTTCTTCACGAATAGAACAGGAGCACCCCAAGGAGACGTACTAGGACGAATGAAACCAATGTCTAACAATTCCTGCAATTGGGTCTTTAACTCCTGAAGTTCAATAGGAGCCATTCAATATGGGGCTTTGGAAATGGGTTTTGTACCGGGTTCAAGGTCGATACAAAATTCAATTTCACGCCTACGGGTAGGCACGAAGTTCTTCGTGAATACGTCAGAAATTTATTAACAATAGAAATATCATTGAAATCTGACGTATTTTTGTTTAAATCTGTGACATGAGCTAAGAAAGCTTGACATCCGTTTTTCAATAAACGAATAGCTTTATGGCTTGAGATGACGGTGATTGATTTTAATGGTTTGGTTGCTTGAATTAGCATAATAGGTTGGTTAGGAATATGAAAGCTAACAAACTTACAAAAACAATCAATTTTGCATGATGAGTAGTTAACCAATCAATCCCTAGAATAACATTAAATGCAAGTATTTTTAATGAAATAAGATCGACAGGTAATGTGAGGGTACCGATTTGAACCAAACAAGACTTATAAACATTGGATGTAATGAAGGTTTCTCCCAACGGAGTTTCCACAGATAAGTCAAAGTCTAATTTCTCCGGAGTTAAATTTAATCGTTGAGTGCAAGTAGGAGAAATAAAAGAATGGGTAGAACCGGTATCAAATAAGGTATAGACTTCGCTAGAGTTTATGATAAGCTTACCCGTGATGACCTCGTTCGGGTTCCTTGCTTTCTAGGAGGTCACAACAAACGCTCTCCCTTGAACTACTGGTTTTGACTTATTTGTAATGGTATTTTGTGTCACCATTCCAACTGGACTTGTCTTTGGTGCACGACAAAATCGGGCTAGGTGACCTTCTCTTCCACAATTATAACACGCCTTGGATGGCATCGAGCAGTTTGGACTGATATGTCCCTCCCCTCAGCATTTGAAGCATATGATAGGTGGTCATTCTCCTTCCTTAACCACGGGTGCTGATGCTGACGTCTTTCCATCATTGTTGAATCTTCTCTTCTTGAAATGTCCATTCTTATTGTATTGGTCATGATTACCACCGAAGTGGTTACCATTTCTGGCATGTTGATTCCCTCCACGTTTGTTGTCACCGCTTCGATGACTGCTACCACTGGTATTATCATTTTGCCGGCTGCTTTCTCTTGGTTGAGTTAACTCGTTATCGCGCTCCAATAACTGAGCCCTATTTACAATATCTGAATACAAATACAGTTTTATGAGAAATTAGATATTGACGTATCTCGGGTTTCAAACCTCTTAGAAACATCCGCGTCATTCTTTCCTCATTATCAACCAAGTGAGACGCAAATCGGGACAACTCGGTAAACTTAGCTTCGTACTGCGACACAGTCATATTGTTCTGCTCCAACTTGATGAACTCTACCTCTTTCATATGATGAATACTTTCGGGAAAGTACTTGTCGTTGAATAGTTCTTAGAACTTCTTCGAAGACATCTTCAAGGTCAGGCGAGTTGAGTACGCTTTTGGATTCCCACCGTGTCTGCCTCTCCTCGCAACATAATGGTGGCAAAGGGAACCTTTTGCTCCTCGGAGCATCCCAAGACATCAAATATCTTGCTGATCTGCTTTATCCATGTCTCCACCTTAAGTGGTTTTGGCTCTCCAATAAACTTAGGTGGTCCCAGCTCCTTGAACTGTTTAGCGGTGACCGTCCGAGAGTTTCCAGTGTTTCCACCTACATTTTGGATAGGAGACGCTCTCGCCTGATGTTGCATGAATTGCATAAAGCCTCTGAACATTCTATCATTCATCATTTGGTCAGTGTTGTTGTTTGCATGAGGATTGTCGCCTTCCTGATGCACATTCTCCTGATTATTGATATGTGGAGACTCAACGGTCTCCTGTGCTCCATTGCTATTCTCAACATTCTCGGATGTCATTTTCAGATACTGCCACAAAACAAGGGTTAGTTATCATATCACATATTATCCCTATACTCTGACCGACCAATTAAATACCAAATAAACTTAGGTAGGTTATATTAGCGAAGGAATTCCCCGTCTCTCCCATCCTAGTTCTTGTCTCACATCTCAGCCAGGGATCATATCCGTAAGCTTTGATACCAACTGTAACGTTCCCAAAATAGGTATACATCCCCTATTCTGAGTCGCCAAATACATGGTACAGAATATAAATACAACCTTAAATACACAACATGAGCTGTGAGTTTTAATATAAATATTGTCTTCTAGACAGTATTCAAACTCAAAATAAGTCCTCAATACATTTATTATCACACTATTTCATTGAATAGTGAGGACTACTAATGCTATCATCTGGACCGTCACTCCGTTCCCCGACTAGTCGCTGCTACGTTCTCATTTACTGAAGAGAACAATGAAAGCAAAAGGGTGAGCTCAACTAGCCCAGTAAGAAATATTATGACTAAGATAATGCAAAATAAATTATCATTAGCCTTCAACAGTGTTAAACTGATAAAATATAACAAACATCAAGTTTAACTGCAGCGGAACAAACAATCCATTAGAAGAGTCAAGTAGAGGATAAAATCTACTATCTTCTATGATTTAAAAGGTTTTTCATTACTTTTATCGCTGAGACTCAGCTTAATAAATAATCCACATCATCCCTGCACTACGGCCAATGATATTCATTAGTATCACGACCCCAAATTATCCATGCACTACGGCCCAAGGATATTCGTGTATTCATCAATGGTCATGATCATGCCAACAACTGTCCATCAATGCACTACGGGCCAATGAGGACTTTTACCACATCATTTGTAACATTACGGTCATGATTATACCGATTAATCCCTGGTCATAATCATACAAAGTCCATCTTGTTAGGTTTGTAATATTCATAACGCAATCAAATTGCATAAATTTTGCGGAAGCGTGTAAAATCAGAGTTTAAAAAATTTACAAACCATATACCCGGATCATCCTTTATGCACAATTATTAATTAAATGAAAAGATAAAGAATAAAATCATACCCTTGAAGATCGAGCTTCCTCAGGTACAAGTTCACCTCCAAATCCTTTCGCGTTCAATCTTGAATCCACCGGGTTTGGTTCCTTCCTTTGATCAACGTTAGCCACCCAAATGTTTGGCCTCTAGAGGTGATCCACCAAGGAAGAAGAAAATTCAAGAAGAAGGGTGGTTGGCTAAACCCTAGTTTTTCTATCTCTATAGAAAGGGTGTACTCTCCCAACAATTGGAATTATGTCGTATGTTGAAAAAGTCAACAACCCATACCACCCATAATAAGACTCCTCTTATTTATAGATGTGGGCAACCCATCTTAATAATTAAGGAATTTGGTTTTAATTAATTAATTCTTTTAATTAATTAAGCTCCCTAATCTTATTAGGGATAATTAATTAAACTCCTTTAACTAATTTTCCTTCCTAATCCAATTAGGAATAAATGAGAGTACTTATATTAAATTAATTCCTAAACTCTTTTAGAAATTAAAATAATAATAATTGTAATAATATTAATAAGACTCCTCTTATTAATTTATATTTAATATTTCTAAAATATTAAATAATAAATATTAAGCTATTTAATTTATTCTATCACCATAGATTAAATTAAATATACTTAACATATTATTACGATTATGCCATTAACTTCTTAAATAATTATTCTTCCTTTTATGGTGTGACCCTTTAGGTTCTCCATATTAAACCTACAGAATAAATTAATTAGAACAATTCTAATCTTATTTAAATAAATAAATTAAACAATTAATTTATTTAAATAATATTTATTCTACAATAGGGATAAGCCTCCCTAGCGATCAACGACTTTCCAGATAATATAGATTTCAACATTAATCATAGAAGAACCTTTGAGTAAATAGTTACCGTACAATTCAATCCTTCCACCATACAATGTCCCAATTAAATATAAGATATGGAATTACCGTCAAGTCTTATTTTATTTAATTATATGTATTTCGACTCTTAAATGCACAACTCCAAATAATGCAAATTAAAACTCCTTTCTAATTTCATTCGCCTTGGCCAGGACTCATTGGGTTGTCATTTATCGAATCACATAGGACATTTCTCTTCTTTTATTAGAAGTGGTAGATTCTTTATTGATCATACATTATCTCCATGTACAACTTATTATACCCAAGCATACCCTTTGATATACCCTAAGGGTCTTAAGGAATAAGTCAAAGTATAACTCATCATACACAAGATACTATGATGATCTCAAGTCCAAGGATCACTTGTACTACTATCACTACAGGAATTCCTATTGACAGGCAAATAAAACTCCATTAGGTATTCCTTAGCGAGCCACGTTCAGTGAACTTATTCTCTAATAAGCACCTACATACTTGCTTTAGTGTCTCCACACAAATGATCATGAGATCAATCATCCTCATCCAATGAGCAAGCAACGTATGTACCAATCTATCCGGATTCACTAATCCCCAATTTAGTAATCCAACGATTGGGAACTATTTTAGTTTTAAGCTTTCAAAGAATTTAGATCTCATTAGAATGATCATCATCATTATTCTAAAAGCATTGCTTAAAACTATGGGTTTATCACATATTATAAAAACAAAGATCATGTAGATAATTAAAAGCCTTTAATAAATTAATACTTTTTATTAATAAATGAATAAGATTGTTACAAAGTATATGCTTTATCATCAAACATGATTGGCTTGTGTGCATACTACTTTCAATCTCCCACTTGCACTAAAGCCAATCGTCATGGTATCTTATACTCTTCTTCTCTAAGTGACGATTATCCTGCTGTTGAATAAGCTTTAGTTAATGGATATGTAATGTTGTTCTTGAGAGTCCACTATCTCTATAGTGATTTCCCATCTTTCAATGATTCTAATAATCAAATGAAAGTGCCACAACACATGTTTAGATCCAAGATGAGACTTAGGAACTATTCCTAGTTCTCAGAATGAACTTTTAATCCAAACAATCAACTTGCAGCCTTCATTTATAGCTATATACTTTGTCTTTATCACTAAACCAAAGAACCCTTTCTTTGTTTGGAACCTTTCCAATTCACTGCACCACCATTCAAGGTAACACTTTACCTTAAAGTGGATTTTCTGTCGTCTTGGTCTGTCTGAAAAACTTGAGTCTGTTAAGCCCTCTAGTTTTAATTTAGACCCACCATGAATATGATCACATCCTTAGTGCCGATTAAGAACTTTAAGATGTTTTTCACTGTCTTACAGTGATCTTCTCCAGAATATGACCGATCAACATCAGGTCTCGTATATTTCATTGCATACATGATAGTTACTCATGTGATCTCTCTTTTGGAGTCTTTGGGGACTATTAAGAGAGATACACTCCATAGCTCATCAACATGAGACAACTCTTGGAGTTTGCCATGCTAAACGACTTTAGCATCAAATGAATATACATTCCTTGGGTTAAGTCGAGCATCCTCTTGAATCTATCTATATAGATTTTATCCCCAATTAAGATACTCTTCCTAAATCATTCGTGGAGGAATGTTTAGACAACTTTATCTTTACTGATTGTAGCATTGGTATGTCATTCCTTATCCGTAGTATATCAACATATAATACTAGAAATTTCACGACGCTCCCACTGCCCATTTTGTACACACTAGAACTCTTACCTCATCGTATGTAACTCTGGATCATCATCTTCTATGATGCGTACCTCATCATCATCATCCATGATGAATCCATACCTCCTAAGTATCTTCGGTACTATTCTAGATTTACGATTCAGTTGTGGTATAATAGGTCTATCTACAGGTTCCTTTTATTTGACTTATAGTATTTTGTGGTTCTTGAACTCTTCAAGATCTATTATCCTCCCACTAGCCCTTCAATGATAAACACCTTTATCTTAGAAGGCGCAATGTGTTTCAGAACAAACACCTTTTGCTAAGTAGAATTATAGAACATATACCCTAAACTTACTTTAGGATGTCCCACAAATCGACACTTATAAAATCTTGTCCCAAGCTTATCCTTTGAAACCTTTTCACATAAGTTGGACAACCCCTTATCTTAACATACTTAAGATTAGGAATCCTCCCTGTCCATAACTTTTATGGAGTCTTGGGGTCGGATTTTGAGTTTACCTTTTCCGTAGATATACAGCCATTTCTAGGACATGATCCTAGAAGAATACTAGAATGTCGGTAAAATCATTATGGACCGCACCATGTCCAACAAGGTACGATTTTTCTTTTCAGATACATCAATCAATTATTGCGTATCAGGATGTGTCCATTATGAGAAAGCCATTTGAGATGATCAAGAAACTTATTGCACAAGTATTTATTCCTTGATCTAATCAAAGAATCTTAATACTTTGTCAATTTGTTTCACTTCTGAATCCTTTGAACCTTTCAAATAATTCACACTTGTATTTCAACAAATACACACATTCAACTCTTTGAATGATCATCTCCTTTTCTTATACTAGTTTGTTCAATTTACAAAATAATTTTTATGTAAGTCAAGTATACAAAATTTATTAAGTAATATTCCAGTTCTATACAAAACATTATTATTATAAATAGAACAACAATTGTTCTTAATTATAATACCAAAATTTCATTGTCCAACAATGAAATGGAAATAATAATTTTTTTAACAAGAACTGGAATACAATAACAACTTATCGACTTAATTGATTTGCCGTAGGCATTGCTAAACTATAAGTTTCTATAGCTAATGCAAAGAACCTTTGCTTCATTTTCCACACATAGGATTACTTATCTTTGTTTAACTTTCTACTTCGCTTGGTCCTTCATAAATCTATATTTATGATAACCAAAGTCGGTATCCAATACCCAAGTAGAACCTTGACTTAAAGAAAAATTTATTTCAATCATGAACAAAAATCAGATTATAAATCAAACTTCACTAAGCTTCTTTGGTTATCCTCTGCAAGATGCTTCATAGCTTTCTTTCCAAAGGTCCAGCTTATTGCGGTGGGAAGCAAACTCCTTTGCTATCCGTGATCGATATTGTTCTTATTATCCTTTGTTTTTGCCTTTTCATTTACCTTCTTTGAATCGTTCTTCTTTTCAAAAGATCCTTTGGCCCCTACCAAAGAAGACTTGGTTTTTCTTGGTTGAAAGTGACTCTCAACCTTTTTCAATATGTTAAGCAAATCACCGAGGTCGATATCTAGCTTGTTCATATGAAAATTCACAACAATTGTGAAAAAGAGTCCGGGGTGAGTGCAAGATCAAATCTTGGTTCAACTCTCCATCCATGACAAAACCAGTTGTCCTAATTGATCAATCAAATTGATTATGTTAAGAACTTTTTGTCTGTACTTTAGTGCCATTGGCCATTCTAGATCGGAAGAGCTCCTTAGATATCTGATATCTATCAGTCCTACTTTCCTCACCATCAACTACTTAATGTGCAGGAATATAGTAGGAGCATCCATAGTTTCATCTTTTGACAACAAGCTCAAGTTACTCATGGATGCGAGCATGATGCATCGAGCCAATCAGTGCATCATCTTGCCACTTTCTAAAAGTAGCAATCTCTTCCTCGGAGGCATTGTCGCTGCAACCATTGCGGAGGATAGGCGATTAAGGACATAAGATAGATTTTTCAACTATGAGAACTATTCTCAAATTCCTTAACCAATCCGCTTAATACTATTCCTAGTTAATTTAGCATCTAATATGCTTCGCAGTGATAGTAATTTTAGACATTGTAAAATTTTGTAAATGAATTTGTAATTAACAACATTTTAACATACATTCTTTTATTAATTACCAAAATAAATTAGGTCTTGTTTTAAATTGGTATCTCCCACTATTTTTTTCAAACTATATTACCCTCACTTATATAGTTCGGCAAAATCTAATTAAAGATTTGCTAGTGAGAATAAGGATCCCATTTCAAATGTATATAGCCTTGTGGTGACACAATAAACTATATATAAATAAATAAGACAACTTTTGTCAATTACATCAACTATGCAACTCCTTTTCTTTTGCCTCTTAGATTATTTTGATCAAGTGGTGGCACATCCGAATCAAAATTATCCAAGTTAAGTCCGACCTAGCACTCCATATATTCAAAAAGAAAATATCATCCTTGTGGTGACACAACAAAACAATATTGTTCAATTTTCTTTATAAGCATCAAATGTGATAAATTAACATCTTAAATACTTAATACTTGCCTTGTGGTGACACAACAAACTCATATTAAATATTTAATACTCTATTAATTTTATCATGCTAGAAGGCTGACGCTCGATATTCCAAATATCTTTGAACGCTTTAGGACTTAATATAAAAATTGAGGGGTTTGTTATTAATTTGTCTCATCTTGTTTAGCGCATATTATACATATATATATATAAAATACGCGTCATATTAATGAACATGCGAAGCATGTTTGCATAATATATAATATATATATAGTATAGCATGCACATATAGAATACTATATTCTACCCGGATTGATTATGGACTTTTATTCTAGTTTGGTTCACTAGAGCCACCAAGTGAACCAAAAGGTCAAACCCTAGGGGTGCAAGAAATAATATTTAAATATAACTATTACATTTAAACCCGGGCTCCATTACAAATGGGTCTTCAAGCGCTTCTTGTCTCTTGATCTCTAATTCTTCAAAATTAATTCTAAATATTCCTATTACAAAACTATTTAAAATAAATAGAAACCTTGATCAGCAGTCAAGGGGAAGTACATAGGAGGGAGATAGAATTTACATTAAGAAAAAATTAGAGAAGACGAGGTACGCAGACCCCATTTAATAAGACCCATACATTCATGCATCCAACTAAAATAAAATCCAATCATATTGGTCAATAGTCCATAATCAATCCCATTTATTATCATACACATCACCATATGCATCAATAAATAACATTCATCTCATGAATAATAAACATTTAATATATATATTGATATCATTTAATGGGCAAATTTAGTTAGTATAAAATCTATTTTTGAATCAAAATAAACTCCTTTATTTTAATCCAACTTTAAATCAAAATAAAACTATTTTATTTTAATTTATCCAATTTTGAATAAAATAAACTATTTTATTTTAATCAAAATTTTAATCAAAATAAACTCCTTTATTTTAATTAATTATGGAATCCAATTCCATATATATATATATATATATATAAAATCTTTAATTAAAATAAACTCTTTATTTTAATTAATTATGGAATCCAATTCCATGTAAAAAAAAAATCTTTTATTAAAGGAAACACGGATATTCTTTCCTATTCACAAATAAACTCCTTTATTTTGAATAATATGAAATCTTATTTCATATTTAAATAAACTCCTTTATTTAAGGAAATTAGGATTCTCTTTCTATTCACAAATAAACTCTTTTATTTTGAATAATATGAAATCCTATTTCATATCTAAATAAACTCCTTTATTTAAGGAAAAATAGAATCCAATTTCAACCCCAATTAGTTATTATGGAATCCAATTCCAACTCTAATTAGTTAGCATGAAATTCTAATTAAAATAAATCTTTTATTTTAATATTAAAATAAACCTTTTATTTTAATTATAAAATTATTAAAATTAAAATAAAACTTTATATTTTAATATTAAAATAAACCTTTTATTTTAAAATTAAAATAAACTTTTTATTCTAATTATATAATAATTAAGAATATATATATATATATATATATATTCGTATATATATATATATATATATATATAATATATATATATATATATATATATATATATATATATATCCCGAAATTTAAAGAAATTAAAAAATAATTAAAAATAACTTTTTTTAGTTAATGTAACTCCTTGATTTCGTGCCTTTATTCATCAGCCATCTTTGATTATTTAAAAAATAAAAACTTGTCATTGCTTAATATATAAAAAACGTATTGCATGTATGCTTCCAAAGAACTTGATTGCTTATGCTT
Organism: Panax quinquefolius; assembly: GCA_020205615.1. Taxonomy (NCBI): domain Eukaryota; kingdom Viridiplantae; phylum Streptophyta; class Magnoliopsida; order Apiales; family Araliaceae; genus Panax; species Panax quinquefolius. Next base: position 48,827,444 of record CM035162.1, read on the forward strand.
TTTTTTTTTTTTTTTTTGGCTGCTTTCCCTTTCCGTGCATGGCATGATTTGGCATGAAAAATGGCAAGCGGTTTTTGCATGAAAAATTGCAAAGCCGGTTTTGTGAAAGCTTTATATATATATATATATATATATATATATATATATATATATATATATATATATATATTTATTTAAATTTTATACAATAAAATTATGCCCAATTAAATTGTTCTAAACACATATCAATATACATATCAAATTAAAATAATTAATAATTCGCATAAAGGTTTGGCTCTGATGCCACTGTTAGGTTTGTAATATTCATAACGCAATCAAATTGCATAAATTTTGCGGAAGCGTGTAAAATCAGAGTTTAAAAAATTTACAAACCATATACCCGGATCATCCTTTATGCACAATTATTAATTAAACGAAAAAGATAAAGAATAAAATCATACCTTGAAGATCGAGCTTCCTCGTGTACAAGTTCACCTCCAAATCCTTTCGCTCAATCTTGAATCCACCGGGTTTGGTTCCTTCCTTTGATCAACGTTAGCCACCCAAATGTTTGGCCTCTGAGAGGTGATCCACCAAGGAAGAAGAAAATTCAAGAAGAAGGGTGGTTGGCTAAACCCTAGTTTTTCTATCTCTATAGAAAGGGTGTACTCTCCCAACAATTGAATTATGTCGATATGTTGAAAAAAGTCAACAACCCATACCACCCATAATAAGACTCCTCTTATTTATAGATGTGGGCAACCCATCTTAATAATTAAGGAATTGGGTTTTAATTAATTAATTCTTTTTAATTAATTAAGCTCCCTAATCTTATTAGGGATAATTAATTAAACTCCTTTAACTAATTTTCCTTCCTAATCCAATTAGGAATAAATGAGAGTACTTATATTAAATTAATTCCTAAACTCTTTTAGAAATTAAAATAATAATAATTGTAATAATATTAATAAGACTCCTCTTATTAATTTATATTTAATATTTCTAAAATATTAAATAATAAATATTAAGCTATTTAATTTATTCTATCACCATAGATTAAATTAAATATACTTAACATATTATTACGATTATGCCATTAACTTCTTAAATAATTATTCTTCCTTTTATGGTGTGACCCTTTAGGTTCTCCATATTAAACCTATTGTGAATAAATCAATTAGAACAATTCTAATCTTATTTAAATAAATAAATTAAACAATTAATTTATTTAAATAATATTTATTCTACAATAGGGATAAGCCTCCCTAGCGATCAACGACTTTCCAGATAATATAGATTTCAACATTAATCATAAAAGAACCTTTGAGTAAATAGTTACCGTACAATTCAATCCTTCCACCATACAATGTCCCAATTAAATATAAGACATGGAATTACCATCACAAGTCTTATTTTATTTAATTATATGTATTTCGACTCTTAAATGCACAACTCCAAATAATGCAAATTAGAAACTCCTTTCTAATTTCATTCTGCTTTGGCCAAGGACTACTGGGTTGTCATTTATCGAATCACATAGGACATTTCTCTTCTTTTATTAGAAGTGGTAGATTCTTTATCGATCATACATTATCTCCATGTACAACTTATTATACCCAAGCATACCCTTTGATATACCCTAAGGGTCTTAAGGAATAAGTCAAAGTATAACTCATCATACACAAGATACTATGATGATCTCAAGTCCAAGGATCACTTGTACTACTATCACTACAGGAATTCCTATTGACAGCAAATAAAACTCCATTATTCCTTAGCGAGCCACGTTCAAAGAACTTATTCTCTAATAAGCACCTACATACTTGCTTTAGTGTCTCCACACAAATGATCATGAGATCAATCATCCTCATCCAATGAGCAAGCAACGTATGTACCAATCTATCCGGATTCACTAATCCCCAATTTAGTAATCCAACGATTGGGAACTATTTTAGTTTTAAGCTTTCAAAGAATTTAGATCTCATTAGAATGATCATCATCATTATTCTAAAAGCATTGCTTAAAACTATGGGTTTATCACATATTATAAAACAGCATCATGTAGATAATTAAAAGCCTTTAATAAATTAATACTTTTTATTAATAAATGAATAAGATTGTTACAAAGTATATGCTTTATCATCAAACATGATTGGCTTGTGTGCATACTACTTTCACATCTATGCACTACAAGCCACAGATGACTTTCAACATAATACAAACATGAGGATGATGACAATGATATAAGAATTCAATAAAACAAGTTCAAGAATTAATTTATCCAGGAACCAATAACGTCCAAATTGTCAACATGATACTTCTTTGTGGAGTAAAATTCAAGAATGCTCAGAAGAATATTTCCATGAAAAGATACTGGATGAAGCGCAAATATCAAGGATATTCAACTAATTCCATGGAGTATAGAATTCAAAGCTTTAACCAACTGAGTATAAGAGAATATATGAAACTGCAAATAGATTTTCGTCCGCCATGCGGTAATCCACTTAGACAGATCATTTTCACAATTTAATAAGGAATGAATACAAAGGATCATTCACCATGCATGTGATAATCCACATAGACATGTTATTCCAACAGAATAATAAAGAATGGAATAACAGAAGATATCACTGTGAGAACCCGAGAATTTTGAATTTTTTTTAAATTTTTATTAATTTATTTAAGGTTCAATATTAGAACCTAGATAGAAAATAAGTGTATGCGTTTGATATTTTTAAGAAGGAATTTTGAGTATTTCAAAATTCTGTGAAGGATTTAGGTGAATTATTCAGGATTAAGGAATAAGTGAATATGTTTTGTGTATATGTGTACAGTATGTGGTTAAGGGTCAAGGGTTGACCAGATAAACGATATCTGTGACAAACCCTAAGTATATATTAAGAACGTTAGCGTTCGGTTAGGAAATTCTTACGATTAACAAGAAACCCTAAAAACCGGTTCTGGAAACCCTAATTTCAGTTCCGAGAATTCGAAACCCTAATTCGGGAATTTAAAACCCTAATCTGGGAACTTAAATGATTATTATATTGCTTAAGTGTTATTAATTAGTATATTAATTAGGGTAAAGCTTAATTAATTAGCAAACCCTAATTTCAAATTTAGAAAACCCTAATTTCGGGATTTGAAACCCTAATTTTATAATTCGGGAAAATCTTAAGTGTTAATTTAATAATTTTAATGTTAATTAGGATATATTAATTCAAATTTTCAAGTTAAGTAAATAGGAAACCCTAATCTAATTACGAAATTAAATTTCTAATTTAGGAAAATTAATTTTCTATTAGAAACCCTGATTTTGGGTTATAAACCCTACTCCGTGATTTTGACCCTAATTGCTAAATTAGCGATTTTAATTAGGAAATACTAATCCTAATTATCAATATTTAAGTTATGATTAAGAAATTTTAATATAATTAGAAAATTCTAATTATAATTTAGAAAATATTAATTTTCTATTTTTGAAAACCTAAATTTGAAATTTTAGAAAATTAAATTGCAAAGTTAAGGGTTAAACCCTAAATCCTAAATGTTCCAAACCCTAAACCCTAACCGAACCCTAAACCCTAAGGGTTTGTCCAATGTCCAAAATGCCATTAAAATTAATTGCTAAATGACCGTTTTGCCCTTTGTTCAATAATTGAAGGTTACTTCCAATCTTGCCAATATATGTGGTTGGTGACCAACCTAGATCATCCGTGTGACATAAATAAAAGCTATACCAGCCGAAATTTGCAAATCTAGCATCATATCAAGCATTATATAAAGATTAAAGAGAGAGAAAGAGCAACTTTAATTTCATTTTCTCCCAAAGACATTCTCTCTCTATATTTTGAAATCTAGAGTGAGAGAGAAAGAAAAGATGAAGCATGATCACTTCATAACAACTTAATAACAGATCCATAGACCAGAAATCAAAAATCAAGCATGAATGAGGTATAAACCCTAACTTTTGAAATCATGTGATTTGATGTTGTTTGTTGTTTAGATATGTGTATTAAAGTGTTATTTGATGATCTGGGTTGTCAAATCTCAGATCCATATCATCTAGATGCTCGAATCTAAAGATTTATCAAATCTGAAAAAGTTGGAAAAAGTCTTCTGACAGCCATATGTCAGAGCCTCAAGATCTTAAGGTGTTTGTTGTTTTGTGTGTTTTATGTTTTAGATCTATTCTATGTAATGTAGGCTTTGATCTGAAACTGGATACAGGGTCGGATCAAGCCTAGATCTCCTGATAGGAACAGGCCAAAACCCGCTTAGACTGCTCACACGAAAAAAACCAATTCAGGCGACTAGAAATTCCCGTAAAAGTCCGATGCTTTTTAAGGACCTAGATCTTGCAGTGTGTTATGGTTTTGGCCACTTTAATGTTTTTATCTTGTATACTGGTATCAGTACTACATATACATGCCTTTATAGTACCCTAATTCTTAACGGAATCCAAATTATGAGTGGTCAAAACCACGTTGACCAACTGGCAGGATGAAGATTCTGGAAAACCCAGAATCTTCAAGAACAGTTCGTGACCCGTAGTTTGACCGGTCCAGATCTTGTGTTTGAGATGTTGTGGTAATGTTATGAGGTTAGGAACTTGTACCTTTACATCTGTACTACACTTTTTAACCACTAGATCACACTAAACCGACCCTGAAGCAAACGATTGAAAGGCTCAGTAGGAACACCTTTCGTTTTCTTCATTTTCCGGGTAACCCGAAAATGAAGAACAGTTTATTTCATAATTTTATGGGACATAGATCTCTCGGATCTGATGTTTGTTTGACCTATCTAGTTGTTGTAACATGTAGTATTACATTCGTACTACAATTATAACCATTTATCATCCTAGAAATCATTACGAACACTGTGATAATCATGGTCAAAGTAGCAACCTTAGTTTCTGACATGAAGGTCTGAAGAACACCAAGAACAGACTCAAGAACACCTATAATGATTTTGTATGTCGCTATAGGATACTTTCATGACAGCTTTTATTATTATTATTTTCCAAGAATTATTAATAAATGAAAAAAATATAGATTTTAATTATTAAAAATACTAAATAAATTCCGAAAAATTATTTTTAAATTCTGAAAAATAGTTTTTAATTATTTTAAGTATATTTCATAAATATTTAATATTTTTGGAATATAAATGGTATTTAATTTATTTAATTATAATATTAAATAAATTATTTAAAATTGATTTTAATGCATGAAAAATCATGAAAAATAATATTATGGTAAAAGAAAATATTTGAAGTTATTTTTAGTGACTTTTAATATTTTGTGAGAAATTTCATTAATTAATCAATATTAATGGTAATTAGTTTATTTAATAAATATATTAAATAAATTATAGAAAAATATAATTAATGATTTAAAATCATATAAAAATGATTTAAGTGATCTAAAATATTTTTTAGTTATAACCTATAACTTTTGATATTTTTGTCATGAAAATATTAATATTTTAATATTAATAGTAATTACCTGGATAAAGAATTTAAGTGTTTAAAAATCATATTTAAATGATTTTAAGGTATTAAAAATACTTTGATATATTATAAATATATTATAATATTATGTGATGATTTTCATTAATATTTGATAATAAATAACTATTAATGATAAAGAAATTATGTGGTATTTAATTTATATAAATACGCTATTAAGAATTAAAAATATGAGATAAATAGTAATAATTATTTAAAAATTATTACGAACTTATGAAAATTATTTTGACTACTTAGAAAATTGTCTAAGATACTGTTAAGTGTAAGGCAGAGTTTAATTTTACTTAAACTCGAATAATTGTCCGGCTATACCGATGGGACGTTAGAATTTTTTCGGTTTCAAGTCAGACTGAAATAGTTTGACCTGATATTGAGTCTTATGTGTGTTATAGACTGATAGGGTTATGTGTTATGTGTTTAGGTTATTCTCTATATATATATATATATATATATATATATATATATATATATATATATATATGTAATAGTATTATATTGTGATGATATTATTCTAATATTGAGATCTATATTACTAATATTAGGTCTTCTGGATAAAAGCGATATAAATTATACTTTGCAGTAATCAAATGATTTACGCAAGTTTATTTTTACTTAACTCTACTAAGAGTTGTTTCATTCTTGATAAGCTTATGGTTAATCATTCTTTGGTTGCCATGAATTGTACTCATATATATTAAGTGTATAAGCTAAATCACCTATGAAAGGTTGATCACCTTCATTACCAGTTGGTTCAGATATATTTGTTCATGTATAATACTTCTTCAGTCATAAATTTGTTCCTGCTAGTTCACAATTATATTGTTGAATTATAGCCAGCCAATTATTCAAATCATTTCAATCATGATATATCGTTATATTGTTGAATTTAAAATTGCTGGGCAACTTTCATGGTCACCCTTGCTATATCATCACTACACCAAAAATGGCCTCTAGTGAAAGACAAATCCTTCACTAAAGGCCCTATATCACTCACAAGTGATTTATTGCGAAGAAATATTTCCTTCACACGAGTGCTCTCATTAGACCTCCTCGCAATTGGGTATCCTTCACTAAGTAGTAACTAAATATTTTTTGTGAAGGATATATTGTGAATAACTTTTTTATTCACAAATTGTATTTAGTAATGAAATATTTTTATTTAGTGAAAGATTGGTTTCCTTCATAAATAGTATTTTAAGAAGGACTATTTGAAATTAGTGAATAACTTTATTCCCTCACAAATAACATATTGTGAAGAACAAATTTATTTAACGAGAGAAAATTTTCCTTCACTAATTATAAATTGAGAATGTATCTTCAAATTAATGAGGGAAAAATTCCTTCACAAATTATAAATTTGTAAAAAAAATTAATTGGTAAATAATCAAATTCATTATAAATTATAATTAATTTTCAAATCAATGATTTCATATTTATTATTATTAATCTCTATAAGAAATAATAAATTTAATATTTTAAATAAATATAAATGTCATATTTGTTTCAAACTAATTGATAAAACAATACATAAAGAGCTAATAAAACCAATAATCTATATATAAATAGATAATGCTCAAGTCACCGTAATTACATAATTTGTTTTGTATCTTGGTCTCTCAAGGACCATAGTATCTACAATATTTATTAACTAACATACAACAAACTAGAAGGAATAAAGTTTCATGTTAGGTCCACTTCATCATCATTTTCTTCAAGGAAATCAAAGTTACATGTAAACTTCATGCTGCAAGAGAAACACCAAAATTCAATGAAATGAGGAATAATTAAAGAGGAAACAAAGTTTTTAAGTTTTATGAAAATAAATAATGGTATTCCTCAAGACTACTATAGCAAAAGAAGTCACTTAACTGAGAATTATAAATGCATACCCGTAGAGCAACCGTTAGTAACCTATGTATTTTCCTAGATTGGCAAGGAATCCGTCTGTATTCTATTTAATCTTGTGCATAGTCCGTTCTAGCTAAGAAGCTCTATGTGGCCACCCATCTGCACATCAATTCATTGACAAATGGTTACTTTCATTTTCATGCAAAAGTCTTTCCATCGGACACAAGGCTTGCGGTTCCCAATTGTACACAAATATATAGAGACACATACATATAAACTAGAAAACCCTACCTCAACAACTTGACCACCCTTCATAACAATGATTATTATGTAGCGACTCTTATAGTGGATAAAGCCGCAGCAGGATCAACATAAACACAAAGTCAACCAAAAATTTAACCAGAAGAAAAGGTGTTATCAGAAAACTTACCGATGTGCTATGACAATTATAGTTCTTTTTCCATTCATATCATTTCTGAATCCGTGAAGAATGTCCTATTGGTAACAACATATAGAGTAAGTATCAGCTGCAAAAAATTAGTACATTTCATTGTATGCAATAGTAATTACTAAAATAATTACCTTGATGTTGTATTCACTTTTACTCAAGGTCCGAAAGAATTGGTGGCTTCATCGAGAATTAGAATTGCAGGGTCTCTAAGAATGGCCCTAGCAATGGCAATCCTCTGTTTCTAAGCCCCGCTAAGAAGCTCATCATCAACAACAATTTCATAGCTATTTGGAAGGGATGAAATGAATTCATGAACAAAGGCCAGTTTTGTCGCCCTTTCTACATCTTCCTGCTTAATTGGCACTGTAGTGGTTGTCTACAATGCCTCAATTGGCATTGGACCCACAAAGATCTAAAACCAATGTAAAAGCAAGGGGGGGGGGGTGCAAAAATTTTGTAAACAGGGTGAATCAAATGAAATGAATAAAAGAGGAGACTAATTTCAAGAGGCATGTAAATATTACATTCTACTGCTGCCTTATGGCAGCAACCTTTACCTTTTTCTCTAGCTAAATTACTTTCCTCTTATACTATTATAATTGCTCAACACTTTTAATATGTTATATACATTTATATCTTTAGCTATGTAAAGATAATAACTCAAATTTTATGGTTAAGTCTGTAAATTACTTCATGTAATCAAAATTAGTTTACTCAAATTGTTAAAACAGTTACACACTACTACCTGCTACTGTCAAAGACATCAGCCCTGTTCCCCTATACAGTCCTCCTTCTTGTAACTTTATAACTTATGTGTTATACAAAATTGTTTTAAGCCCATCTTCTAGCATAACTTAGATATTTTAGCAGTTTATTAACAAAAATGCTAGGCTTTTAAATTAAGGTTCCTAAGATGTCTAATCTGCTAACAAGTGCTGCTATTTACCACTGCTGCCCATGAGCAGCAGCCCCCCAATTCCTTGCCTATCATTCCTGCTTTTACCTCCCTTACCATGACCCTTTTTACAATATAAAGATACACATTCTCATATTACCTAGGCATAGCAGCTAGAAGATTTTATAGTCTATCTATAGTCAACAAGAGTTCAACAAGGGAAGCATTAGCTTTCTCTCATCCACGCACACGGCTACTGTCATGGACAGCAGCTCTGCAACATAGTCCATGCAATTTTTGGCTTCTTGATTAATAAGTTATACCCAACCTTGCTTGTGCCCAAATATATAGATGGTGCAGGTAGTATTGTAACCCACTTATTAAAGGATTAGATTCGTATTTTGGTTTCAATAGGCTGCTCTTTACAGCACTCAATGTTACTTTAATATGTTAAAATCTTAACTATTAGCTATCGCCTAGAAAGTGCACTGTGATTAAATTTAACTTGCCAAAACACTTTAATTAACATCACATGTACTAACTAAGTCAGGCCCAAACTTTAACTCTATCAAATTTTTAGTTTTAAATAAAAACAGTTCATTGAGGAAATTTATCAAACACTTTACAAGCACTTTTTTGCCATACAAGTGTCAAGGCCATTTATTTTCTTTAAAATCCCAGTTTAGTTCCCTTATTACTCCACACAACCAAGCCTAATCTCCTCTATTCTATTTCAGTCCATAGCAGTTTGTTACACAGTCAAACCAAACATATTAAATGTAAACAAAACAATTAAATACATACTAGCATTCCATTACTTTAAAAGTTTAATATCAACAACTAACAGTGGTTTTCAATAACCCATGCAAATCATAGTAGCCATGATCTCACAGTTTTCTTTTCAATTTGTTTGAAACCCCACTAGCTAATTCTCTTTACCAAAATCTTTATATTAAACACATATATATTAAGCATCAATATATATATTAACAAAAGAAAGATAAAACATCATATAGCTATTTTGTCTTTTGAAAATTTTGCTTTCTATTGTCTGAATTTCCTTTAAACGTCTGAAAAGATTAGTGGAATGATATCAACACAAATTAAAGCACACGCGTGTACTGTGCAAGAGAGGGGAAATTCATAACTCATTATTAGAATGTTGAAGTAGTGCCACAACTACTTAGACTCGACTGAGTGAAAAATTTTACTCCATCATTAAATGGAAATGAAATGGCACCTAATTTTGAAATGTTACTCCAAATCACAAGAACACACAAGCACTTCAAGAACTGAAATTTCTATATATCAAGAATAAACAAATTAAAATAACAAATTTATACCAACATAATGAATTAAGAAGACTCAGTTCATGGTTAGTGTAATCAAATGAAACAGTAAGTCATTGGCAAGACTAAAAAGTTCCCAGATTCCAAATTGAAAAATTAGAGCAACCAACAAATAAATTACCAAACAGCCAAAATAGAAAAAGGGGCGAAACAGAGCAAGTAAGCAAATTTACCCGAATGGGCAGGTGGATGAATCCGCTTGCAGCCCACCGGAACAGAGCTCGATCCAAAAAATGAAGCAAAAGCTTTGTCACCGCCAAAGAAAAAGTCAGAGGGGGAAAGCCCTTTGGAAAAGTAATACACATTGCAGGGCTCCAATGAGCTCATCAGACCCTGAATGCTGGAAGATCCACACCACGAAGAGAATAGAGAACTGGATAATCGAGCCCCACCAACACCACGGCCGGCGGGTTGTGGCGTTCTCAACCTCAGTTGTTTTTTTAAGGTTTTTACAACCTCACTTGTTTTTTTAGACGCAGGGGTTTGTCAAGGTATTTTCGTCGAAGGCTAAAAGAAGCATTAGGATGGACAAGTGTTGAATTTGTAGAAGGACAGATATCAAATTATTGTGTCATGTACTATGATTTAGTATGTATAATAGATAAAGATTATATGTAAATTATTATTTCAAAAACATAAACATAAATCTAAATTTAAATTTTAAAATATTATAAATTAATTATAACAAATTAAAATATAACTCTTTCATAAAAAAGGTAATATTTTAACATTTATAATTTCACAAAAAGTCATAATTAACATTTATAATTATAGTTTATTAAAATAAATACTTGATATTATAAGTTACTTAAAAGTGTTATTAAAATTAAATTTACTATTGTAAAAAATTTAAGGTATTTATATTCACCACAATTAATTCAAAAAAAAAACTATTTAGAATAAGATGGTGACCAATTTATCCCTCGCAAAAAACTTCTGAATAATGATATATAGTGAGTAATAATTCCTTCACTAAATAGATTTTTTCCTCGCAAATTTTCATCATAAGTTGGCTCCAAAAATCTTTCTATCGCCCCAATTTTGCGAGGAAAAAAATATTAATTGTGAAGGATGTTTCTTTCGCTAATAACTATATTGTCACTATACTTTTTTCTTTCACTGTTCCTTCGCTAAATAACTCCTCATGTGAAGGAATAAATTCCTTCACAAAATTTCCTTCGCTAGAGGCCATTTTTGGTGTAGTGCATGATAAATCATTGCAGATTAAGACGAATGCGTCGGATACAAGGAAAGGCTAAAGACGGTTACAGCTTAAAGTTAATATGCGCGATTAGTTTTGTAATAGTGTAATTTGATAATAATGTTATATGTTAGTTAGTTATGAATTGTGTAATAAGTTAAGGTTACTCGACCTTGGGGAATAGTGTGTAATGTAATGTATAAAAAATTTATGTTTATATCTTCCGCAAATAGTTGTATAGTGATAGAATGATCTAACTGGATCCGCGGTGATTCGGGACCTCGGATTCGGGGCCCTCACAGTTGGTATCAGAGCTGTTGGTTATGAAGCTTAGGTAGGAATACCTGAGACTAATAACCGTAGTGATTAGGATAAGTACTAACTCAAATAGAGTTAGATGGTCGGTAAGATTCAAAGACGAATCTCGTCGAGTTAAAAGATACAGAGTTCCCTAATTCTAATAATAAAGTTGAACAGTAGTGATGAATAAATAGAGTCTAAAAGACTAAAAGCAAAGTGATAGAAGATCGTAAAACAAAACGATCAAGGCGTAGAAATGAAACGTAACATATACGATGAGATCACCCCGTGATCGGATAAGGTTATAGTATGGAATAAGAATCAATCAAATGATTGAGAAGTTTACAGCAACGATTGCTGTGTCAGTTGTACTATGAATTGGTACAGATTCAGGAAAGGATTATGAATACGGATTAAATGAAATTCGTATTGAGAAGGGTGTTAATGTTAGGTGGGGATTCAATTGAGGATTCATGTCGGCAGCTGAGTTGTATGATTCCTTGTGTGGGCGGAGAATTGTACTTGGTGTAGCAACTACTTAGTTCTGACAATGATAATCATTGAAATGTTGTGTTACGCTATTTACTATATGCATGTTAAGAGGGTGATTCTTTTCTCATGTGTATAATAGATAGATTGGTCATAAGTAGAGGATATAAGGTTAAGTACGAGTTCTTAAAACTCATACTTATGTGACATACTTGACTCATAGTTATATGAAATGTTTATGAACCCCTCAGCGAATGGACGCCAAAGGTCTGTCTAGGAAAGTTCTTAAACTCATATGGTTGTGGCAATTTATGGACTCATAAGTGTGGTTTTACGAACTAGATATAGTTGTGTGTAAATGAAGTATTGAAGATTATAGGAATAGAGAGATTGTTAAGCGAATGATTATTAGTGGAGACATAAGTTTTCTGAAACTCCTAGCTATGCTAGAATTCAAAATTTTGACATCAAGCTAAATACGCACTATGTGCTTTTGAAGAAAAAAAATATGTAGACTCGTAATCATTTTTGAAACGGTTTAAAGTATAGTCTATGCAACTTATTTCAGCTAGACGCAAATGATTTTAAATATCAAAATTTATTTTATTTATCACTTATGTACTATGCAACCTGGTGCAGAGATGATAAAAAGTTGATGGAGTTGTAAATACATGAATACTTAGTGTGAATTTGATCTAAAATCGCTGTTCCACTATTGTATGATGTGTTATGACAAAGTCATAAAATGACGGCATCCTCAAACGGACTGTTAATACAGTACGGCATCATGGCGTCATTCTGAAAAATATTTTCAAAAAAAAAAATTTAATTTGCCAACGGGGTTTGGCTACACTTAAATAATTCGATTGAATTGAAGTATTCATATGAGTCTATGCTATTCGATTCAGCTAGACTAATGTTATGAAAACTCTAAGTGTTCATTGAAAGAAATTTCCCGAACCAAATTGTTTTGGTGCGGAATCCAATAATAAGACTGAGGTAGAATTTTGTGCCTATGGCAGTGAAGAGAAACAGAGTCAACCAATAGTAAGATAAGTACAGGACATACTGGATTAATTACCCACTATGTCCGTAAGTTATGACGGTTTACGGATGAATTTCGTATAACCCTTGCGAAAATGACAGACAATAGTCTGTAAAACCCCTCAGAAAAATTTGAAAATTTTTACTCTTGTGAGTGGTGTATTGGGTAGCATGTGATGCTGTGTATGTATGGTGTAAGAAATATGGTGTAAACTGTAAGGTAAATTTCGGGGACGAAATTTTTAGAAGAAGGGGTGAATGTGACAACCCGAGAATTTTGAAATTTTTTTAAATTTTTATTAATTTATTTAAGGTTCAATATTAAAACCTAGATAGAAAATAAGTGTATGCGTTTGATATTTTTAAGAAGGAATTTTGAGGATTTCAAAATTCTGTGAAGGATTTAGGTGAATTATTCAGGATTAAGGAATAAGTGAATATGTTTTGTGTATATGTGTACAGTATATGGTTAAGGGTCAAGGGTTGACCAGATAAACGATATCTGTGATAAACCTTAAGTATATATTAAGAACGTCAGCGTTCGGTTAGGAAATTCTTACGATTAACAAGAAACCCTAAAAACCGGTTCTAGAAACCCTAATTTCAGTTCCGAGAATCCGAAACCCTAATTCGGGAATTTAAAACCCTAATCTGGGAACTTAAACGATTATTATATTGCTTAAGTGTTATTAATTAGTATATTAATTAGGGTAAAGCTTAATTAATTAGCAAACCCTAATTTCAAATTTAGAAAACCCTAATTTCGGGATTTGAAACCCTAATTTTATTATTCGGGAAAAACTTAAGTGTTAATTTAATAATTTTAATGTTAATTAGGATATATTAATTCAAATTTTCAAGTTAAGTAATTAGGAAACCCTAATCTAATTACGAAATTAAATTTCTAATTTAGGAAAATTAATTTTTATTAAAAACCCTAATTTTGGGTTATAAACCCTAATCCGTGATTTTTACCCTAATTGCTAAATTAGCGATTTTAATTAGGAAATACTAATCCTAATTATCAATATTTAAGTTATGATTAAGAAATTTTAATATAATTAGAAAATTCTAATTATAATTTAGAAATATTAATTTTCTATTTTTAAAAACCTAAATTGAAAATTTTAAAAAAATAAATTGCAAAGTTAAGGGTTAAACCCTAAACCCTAAATGTTCCAAACTCTAAACCCTAACCAAACCCTAAACCCTAAGGGTTTGTCCAATGTCCAAAATGCCATTAAAATTAATTATTAAATGACCATTTTCCCCTTTGTTCAATAATTGAAGGTTACTTGCAATCTTGCCAATATATGTGGTTGGTGACCAACCTAGATCATCCATGTGACTTAAACAAAAGCTATACCTGCCAAAATTTGCACATCTAGCATCATATCAAGCATTATATAAAGATTAAAGAGAGAGAAAGAGCAACTTTAATTTCATTTTCTCCCAAAGACATTCTCTCTCTATATTTTGAAATCTAGAGTGAGAGAGAAAGAAAAGATGAAGCATGATCAGTTCATAGCAACTTAATAACAGATCCATAGACCAGAAATCAAAAATCAAGCATGAATGAGGTATAAACCCTAACTTTAGAAATCATGTGATTTGATGTTGTTTGTTGTTTAGATATGTGTATTAAAGTGTAATTTGATGATCTGGGTTATCAAAACTCAAATCCATATCATCTAGATGCTCGAATCTAAAGATTTATCAAATCTGGAAAAGTTGGAAAAAGTCGTCAGACAGCCATATGTCAAGGCCTCAAGATCTTAAGGTGTTTGTTGTTTTGTGTGTTTTATGTTTTAGATCTATTCTATGTCATGTAGGCTTTGATCTGAAACTGGATACAGGGTCGGATCAAGCCTAGATCTCCTGATATGAACGGTCAAAACCCATTGACCGTTCACGGAAAACCAATTCTGGGCAGCCCAGAAATTCCCAAAAAGTCTGACAAGCTTTTTAAGGACCTAGCTAGATCTTGCAGTGTGTTATGGTTTTGGCCACTTTAATGTTTTTATCTTGTATATTGGTATCATTACTACATATACATGCCTTTATAGTACCCTAATTCGTAACGGAATCCAAATTATGAGTGGTCAAAACCACGTTGACCAACTGGCAGGATGAAGATTCTGGAAAACCCAGAATCTTCAAGAATAGTTTGTGACCCGTAGTTTGACCGGTCCAGATCTTGCGTTTGAGATGTTGTGGTAATGATCTGAGGTTACGAAATTGTACCTTTACATCTCTACTACACTTTTTAACCACTAGATCACACTAAACGACCCCAGAAGGCAACGATTGAAAGGCTCAAAGTAGGAACCTGCACTGTTCTTCATTTTCTGGGTAACCTAGAAAATGAAGAACAGGCCTGACACGATTTTGTGGGACATAGATCTCTCGGATCTGATGTTTGTTTGACCTATCTAGTTGTTGGAACATGTAGTATTACATTCGTACTACAATTGTAACCATTTATCGTCCCAAAAATCATTACGAACACTGTGATAATCATGGTCAAAGTAGCAACCTTAGTTTCTGACATGAAGGTCTGAAGAACACCAAGAACAGGCTCAAGAACACCTATAGCGACGTGTCTGTCGCTATAGGGCCCTTTAGCGATAGTTTTATTATTATTATTTTCCAGAAATTATTAATAAATAGAAAAAAATAGATTTTAATTATTAAAAATACTAAATAAATTCTGAAAAATTATTTTAAATTCTAAAAAATAGTTTTTAATTATTTTAAGTATATTTCATAAATATTTAATATTTTTGGAATATAAATGGTATTTAATTTATTTAATTATAATATTAAATAAATTATTTAAAATTGATTTTAATACATGAAAAATCATGAAAAATAATATTATGGTAAAAGAAAATATTTGAAGTTATTTTTAGTGACTTTTAATATTTTGTGAGGAATTTCATTAATTAATCAATATTAATGGTAATTAGTTTATTTAATGAATATATTAAATAAATTATAGAAAAATAGAATTAATGATTTGAAAATCATATAAAAATGATTTAAGTGATCTAAAAATATTTTAAGTTATAACCTATAACTTTTGATATTTTATCATGAAAATATTAATATTTTAATATTAATATTAATTACCTGGATAAAGAATTTAAGTGTTTAAAAATCATATTTAAATGATTTTAAGGTATTAAAAATACTTTGATATATTATAAATATATTATAATATTATGTATTGATTTTCATTAATATTTGATAATAAATAAATATTAATGATAAAGAAATTATGTGGTATTTAATTTATATAAATACACTATTAATGATTGAAAATACGAGATAAATAGTAATAATTATTTAAAAATTATTACGAACTTATGAAAATTATTTTGACTGCTTAGAAAATTGTCTAAGATACTGTTAAGTGTAAGGCAGAGTTTAATTTTACTTAAACTCGAATAATTGTCCAGCTAGACCGTCGGGACGTTAGAATTTTTTCGGTTTCAAGTCAGGCTGAAATAGTTTGACCTGATACTGAGTTTTATGTGTGTTATAGACTGATAGGGTTATGTGTTATGTGTTTAGGTTATTCTATGTATATATATATATATATATATATATATATATATGTGTGTGTAATAGTATTATATTGTGATGATATTATTCTAATATTGGAGATCTATATTACTAATATTAGGTCTTCGGATAAAGCGATATAAATTGCGTTGCAGTAATCAACGGTTCAGGCAAGTTTATTTTTACTTAACTCTACTAAGAGTTGTTTCATTCAGATAAGCTTATGGTTAATAATTGTTGGTTGCCATGAATTGTACACTGCATATATTGTGTGTATAAGTCAGGTATGAAAGGCTGATCACCTTCATTACCAGTTGGTTCAGATATATTTGTTCATGTATAATACTTGTTCAGTCATAAATTTGTTCCTGCTAGTTCACAATTATATTGTTGAATTATAGCCAACCAATTATTTAAATCATTTCAATCATGATATATCGTTATATTGTTGAATTTAAACTTGCTAGGCAACTTTCATGCTCACCCTTGCTATATCATGATAAAACATTGCAGAATAAGACGAATGCGTCAGATACAAAGAAATGCTAAAGACGGTTACAGCGTAAAGTTAATGTGCGCGATTAGTTTTGTAATAGTGTAATTTGATAATAATGTTATATGTTAGTTAGTTATGAATTGTGTAATAAGTTAAGGTTACTCGACCTTGGGGAATAGTGTGTAATGTAATGTATAAACAATTTATGTTTATATCTTCCGCAAATAGTTGTATAGTGATAGAATGATCGAAACGGATCCGCGGTGATTCGGGACCTCGGATTCGAGGCCCTCACAATCACCATACATACGATAGACCGCACAGGCAGTTTATTCCAACAGAATAATAAAGAATGGAACCAGGTCATGCGTAATCCGCACACACATGATGTTCCAATAGAATAATAAAGAACAGAACCAGGTCATGCGTAATCCGCACAGACAGGATGTTCCAACAGAATAATAAAGAACGGAACCAGGTCATGCGTAAACGCACAGACAAGATGTTCCAACATAATAATAAAGAATGGAATAACAGAAATTCTCTTCATGAAGACGAAAGAAATAATACCCTTTACGAGTACAACAAATAATATCCCTTACCGTAAAAGAAGAGTATTCCGACTGGTAGGGTGAGGATATTCTTGAAGAAAACTTGTACTGTTTTTCTATGCTCAAAACTTCTGAAAACTCTAAAGAAATACGCTCAAGATTATAGAAGGAGAATTCTCTGAACTTCTGGTGTGATTTTCTATTCTAACTAAGCATCCTATTTATAGAAAAATTGAAAGGATACTATGCATAATAAAATATTATATATTCTATTTATAGTCTAATAAAACAAATACTTTATAAAAGTATTCTGTTTTATATAAAAAGATTTTACTATGCAAAACACTATGCATAATAGAATATAATATATTCTATTTATAGTCTAATAAAACAGATAACTTTATAAAAGTATTATATTTTATATAAAAAGCTTTTCTGTTTTATTACATTAATAGTACTAATAAAACAAAATTTATCATCATTATTATAATTCACAATATTAATCTACCAGGTCGTTCCCAGGAAAGATGGGGCTTTTCAATAAGGATTTCTCTTTATTGGCACGCAATTAGGTGACCAAACCTCTCCTTGACAGAACTTCTAGACATCGGTAATATTGCAAATAATAATATTAATAACTTTGTCATCTCAATTATTAATTTAATAATATATAAAATATTGACAATAATTGAATCAAATAATGTGAGATACTATGCAGCAATTACTATAGCAATAATTGAACAAAACTGAGTGACTTCTCACGTAAGCATCAATAATCAATACCGTGTGCTACTATGCAACAATGCGTATTACTGTACTTTTAACACCGGGTGTTTCAACAGTTAACGATAAAACTTCTGCCGTTATTTTCATAAAGTATTTTTGTCATTTGTTTAATCCGACAATAATTCCGTTGTGGGGTCCACCAATGATTGGGTCGTTGTACGAATATTCCCTGTTAAATCGAATATTCCCCGACCAATCGAATATTATATAACAACTTGCGTACTTTGCAAAATTTATAAATATTACCCATAACTATAACATTATATCAAATTCATTCCATAATATTCAAAAATGATATTTATAGATAATTCATTTTTATTCATAAAAGTTGGGGTCTTATAGTTTATGTGTTTAGATGTTTGCTAGAAGATGTTTTATGTTGATCAATGATGATCTATCATAGATCCATAACATCAAAGTGAGTAAAAATTAAGTTTTTCAAAAACTGCCCAAGAACTCAAAAGGTGGTCTGACAACCAAATGTCAGTGGGCGTAGATCTTTGTATATTTATGATTTTTCTTGTTTTATGTTTTTGATCAGTAGTCTGACATGAGTACTGTAATCTGGAAGTGATATCACAACCATTACATTTCCATAATGCATGTTATTCATGGACAAAGTAAGTTAACCGAGCATGACCAAACACTTTCTTGGTAACCTAGAAAGTGTGAACCAGCGTCTGACAATATTTTGGAGGCCTTGATATGTCAGTTGATTAAATGATTTGATGTTGTTTTTATAACCTGTCTGTAGCCTGACATATGTAGATTATATTTATGGCTTTAGATCGTTTAGATAATCAACAGATTTAATGGAGAGGATGGTCAAAGTAGCCCATCCGGTATTATTTTCTGTTTTCTGGAAATTCCAGAAAACGTAAGAACACTTCTTCTGACAGCGTTTGACCGTAATAGATTTTGAGAGTATGATGTACTCGGACTCAAATCATACTATATATGTGTTCCTTGATATAAGGAATATAGACTGCAACCATAAAAGCAGCAAACCATTGACCAGAACATTAAATTAATTGGGCTGGAAAGAGGCACCACGAACTACCTGGGTTTCTGGGTTACCTAGAAAACCCAGGAACACTCTGACAGCGACTTAGGGAGCTTATATCTTCTTGTTGTTTTGTTGTATGACCAAACTAATAGTTGGATGTAGTAGTGTTACATAAACACTACACAATCACAGTTCAAGATAGCCTAGAAACATTATCATCAAATATTTATAAGTGGTCAAACTAAGCCCCTTGGTGACTGACAAGAAATCTGGGTTTGATGAAGAACATGCTCAAGAACACATATAGTGACGGTTCTGTCGCTATAGGGCCATTTATTAATTATTAAATTCTGAAAAATAATTACTTTAATAAATAAATTGAAATAAATGGTTTTTAATTATTAAAAATACAAAATAAATTCCTAAAAATTATTTTAAAATCTAAAAATTAGTTTTTAACTATTTTGAGTATAATTCATAAATATTTAATATTTTTGGAATATAAATGGTATTTAATTTATTTAATTATAATATTAAATAAATTATTTAAAAATGATTTTAATACATGAAAAATAATATTATGGTATAATAAAATATTTTAAGTTATTTTTAGTGACTTTTAATATTTTAGGATGAATTTCATTAATTAATCAATATTCATGATAATTAGTTTATTTAATAAATATATTAAATAAATTATGGAAAAATAGAATTAATGATTTATAAATCATATAAAAAAAATTTAAGGATTATAAAAATATTTGAAGTTATAAAATATAACTTTTGATATTTTTTCATGAAAATATTAATATTTTAATATTAAAAGAAATTATCGGATAATGAAATCAATTGTTTAAAAATCATTTAAATGTGATTTTAAGGTGTTAAAATACTTTGATATATTATAAGTATATTATAATATTATGACATGTATTTCATTAATATTTGATAATAAATAGATATTAATGATAATAGAATATTGTGGTATTTATATTATATAAATACGATATTAATGATTGAAAATTCATGATAAATGATAATAATTATTTAAAAATTATTACGAGCTTATGAAAATTATTTTGACTAATATTAAAATTATCTGAGATAATTGTTTAGTGTTAGGCATAGTTTAATTGAACTTAGACTCGATAAAAGTCCGACTAGACCGTCGGGATATCAGATTTGTGTTGGGTTCAACTCAGACTGCAATAGTTTGACTTGATACCGAGTCTTATATGTGTTATAGACTGATAGGGTTATGTGTTATGTGTTTAGGTTATTCTATGTATATCTATATATATAATAGTATTATATTGTGATGATATTTTTCTAATATTGGAGATCTATATTACTAATATTAGGTCTTCGAATAAAGCGTTATAAATTTTGTAGCAGTAATCAACGGTTCAGGCAGGTTTTACTTAACTTTATTTAGAGTTATTTCATTCAGACGTGCTTATGGATAGTCATTGCAGATTGGCATTGTAGAATTGTACTTTGTACATATTACATGTATAAGTCAGGTATGAAAGGTTGATCACATTCATTACCATTCGGTACAGATATATTTGTTCATGTTTAATACTTGTTCAGTCAAAAGTTTGTTCGTGCTAATTCACAACTATATTGTTGAATTATAGCTAGCTTATTATTCAGATTCTTTCAATCATGATATATCATTAAATTATTGAACTTAAACTTGCTGGGTAACCTTCATGCTCACCTTTGCTATATCATGATAAAACACTACAGATTAAGGCGAATACGTCGGATACAAGGAAAGTTTAAAAACATTTCCAGCTTAAAGTTAATGTGTGCGATTATATTTGTAATAGTATTGTTGATATTAATTTTATTGTAAGTCAAGTAAGTTATGAATTATGTATAAGTTAAGGTTACTCGACCTTGGGAAAAAATGTGTAAAGTTATTGTATAAACAATTTATGTTTATATCTTCCACAAATAGTAATAGTTATAGAATGATTGTACCGAATCCGCGGTGATTCGGGACCCGAATTTGGGGCTCTCACAAGTAGTGGTGTATTGGTTTATAATTATGCTCATAGGGAATTTTTGTCTAGTAGTAATATTTCTAAGTGCTTGCATGATGCATTCCATTACCATATTCAGCATCGTTGTTGTATTTATTTACACAAGATTGTTGATAATTGTTTTTTGAACCTTTTGGTATCCTTGTGTTTGTTTTTTCAAATTCGTAATAGCCATTCATTTTTTAGTTTATGTAAGTATTTGTTTCTATTGCTTGTTAATACGCATGTATTTAAGTTGTTAAGTTTTAGTTTTGTTATGGTAAGTTTAAGTTTACATGAATTTTTTGTAAAATGTGTGGCTTAAAGTTTATGTTATGGTGTGATTTTGGTTGTGTTCAAAGTCTAAATTTTTTTCAATGTCGTAGGACAAGCGATGCAGCTTATGTGTCTGGCCTTTAACCCGCACTGCATTGCCTAATTCAAATCCCAGTTTTATAAACCAGCATTGCAGCTCCTGTAAAATCTTAGCAGGCTGCGCTGCAGCGCCATCATTCAACCCAACTTACTGGAAATATACGATGCATCGCCTCTTTTTGTTCTTCAGATAGAGCTGCAGCGCCTCTTCAGACACCAAGTTTAAAGGCCAGCGCTGTAGCACCTCATAGCGAAGGAAAACTAGCGCTGCAACGCCATTAACGAATTTAAGTTGACTCAGTTAGGCATTTATCAATAGACACAACCAAAATTTCCTTCTTGACCGCCGAACTCACCCAAAAAAACTTCCCCAATCAAAAACCTTCTTGCCCTAGCTCATCCTAATTCACATCTAAGCTTTATTTCGTGACTTTCACTACAAGACGTCGAATTCTAGGGTTCTTCTTTTGTCATGTATTTAGAAAATCCATTCTTAAGGTTTTGAGGTTTTCTTTTGTTGTGAGTCTGGTTTTTTCAGCGGAATTGCATTTGGGCTGTCATTTGGATTGTCTTTAATTACATTGAGCTGTCAATTGGGGTTTGAGGCATCTCAGCAAGGGCTGCTAGATTGAGATTTAAATAGCGCATGCCAAGTGCTTAATTTAATGCCCCAATGAGAACTGGGTTCCGTTTTGCCCTAATTCTCTTATAGTTTGGCATTGGGTTACTGTTCATCTGTTGTGGAATATTATGGGTTTAATTTTGGAGAGTTTGGGCTCACATTCTACTTAAATTTTTGGCATGGCTCCAATAAATACCCAAGTTCGCACTTCTCAAGCCAAGCCATAAAAGGTTTATTAGGATAGAGGCCTAGGATAATTATCACACTTTTGGCACTATTTGGCATAATTTGGTTTTGGAATTCATTTTTGCTTTGCAATTAGTGATCATACTTGGTTTGATAGATTTGGTTCAATGACTTGTGAGCATACTTCCTAAAATTGATATGGCTCCAAAGAGACAAAGACTTAGCATCGACGAATCCTCTTCAGCTGCACCACAATGGGACCAAACCAAATTTGTTAGTGATGAGGCTTTTGCACGATACAATCAAAACTTTGCTAAGAAAAATTTGGTGCTTTAGAGGGGTTTGAGGCCAAACTCGAAGAAGGATGAGAACATGATGATCATGATAATAAACCGAAAATGGGTGCACTTCACCAAGCAGTCAAGGTCAGCTAATTTCTCTTTAGTCCGAGAATTTTATGCCAATGCCAGTTCTGAAGGTCCAACAATGGTTCAAATTCGAGGTCAAGTAGTGGCATATGACAGTGTACCGCTTAATACCCTTTTTGATATTCCTAACCATTTGACCTCTAATTACTTAAAAAATGGGGCTCGATGTGATTACTTGACGAATGGGATTAGCAGTTATGACTTGGATGACATCATTAAGCAGCTTTACAAACCCGGCACGAAATGGAAGATAAATGAATCCACTAGGGAGAAGATGAACATTCCTCACCATACCCTCAGTTGCTATGGAAAGGCATGGTACAATTTTATTTTTGCCAATATTATGCCTACTCGCTACCACAACGATGTCACCAAGGAGCGAGCGGTCCTACTCTTTGCTATTTTCACCGGTCTCGACGTTGATATTGGCGTCTGAATTTAAGTCCATTTTGAAGGTGATCAAGGGCACTACATCAGGGTGACTCCCACATCCATCATTGATAACTGGACTGTGTAGACGGGCTAAAGCGTAGTGGCAAGAGGATGAGGTGCAACAGTTACCCATGGCAGCCATAGATCACTCCATCATTACGCGATTCAGTGGGTGGGATGGTGCATATCCTCATCCACACGATGAGGGCTTCCTACCTTCCTCTCAGCCTCCACTTCCTTCTTCATAGGCCGACACATCTTCACAACATCTTGAGTTAGGTTCTTCCTCAGCTGGGCCATTGGCAGAGATTTTAGCCTCTAAAAACCTCCTACACTAGAAGGTGGACCGACAGAGTATGGGGATAGATGATGTAGCTCAGAGGCAGGATCTATTCATGCAGTATCATGCTAAGTTCACCAACACTATGGAGAGTATCTATGTAGCATCTGGTGGCGACGAAGTTGATTCTATGTTGTTGCAGTTCCCCGTGCCTCCTGTCTGCCCTCTATATCCACCACCATCTCTTACCGCGGATGACGATGAGGATGATGACGGCACCAAGTGATCAGCCCGCAGGGAAGCCCTCTCATATTGATTTTTGTATGCTAGGCTATGAGGGCATTGCCCATGTTAGGATGCAATTAGTAGCACTTTACTATTTCTGCCTTATTTCAACATTTTTAGCAGTATTTTGGGTTGTATAGATTGCTATATTTAGATCATTCTTGATGATATCCAGTTTTGTGACATGTTATGGCTTTGATAAATCCTATTTTGAGTTTTTATTTTTGCAAAGGTTTATATTCTTGGTTTAAGCTAGTCTTTGGTAATTTTTTTATTATGGTTAGTGATAAGCATGTTGGATTATGTCTATGTTAAAGAGTATGTGTCAGGCATGTATGGATGAGGGCTTATTAGCACTAGATAACAATAAGCTCTACTATCCGAAATTCTCCTTCGATAGTCACTGTATTAAACAAGCTCTCCACCAGATTTTAACTGTAATATAACCTAGAATAAGCTCTCTAGATTTAATATGGCAGAAGCATTAAGAAATAGAGAATTAGACTAATCCAAGCAACAAACACATAAGCTTGATTTGTTTAACTTGTTTTCTGATAATCTTTGTAATACACAAAAGGTTATCCACAATTAGTATTACTAATTTGCTACTTATGATGAAGAACGATATCAATTACACGTAATACCAATCTTAATCTAGCTGATGTTAATGATCAAACTAACTCAATTGGCCATATCAAATCAATTAAATCAATTAGCATGAAAACAATGAAAACAGATTATCATAATAAGTTTCATGTAAGAAGGAATATATAATATAACTCAATTAATCAATTACTTATAAACAAGATTCCACCTCCCTTTAGAACTGAATATAGAAAACTAGTTTGACATGCCTTCAATTCTGCACTCCAATGTTATAGATGATAGGTGATGTCTAAAACCTTGACTGTTGCAATTTATTTATAGTGCTAGACAAAATCCTAAATCGTATAAGAACTAGAAATCCAAATTCTAAAAGGAATTACAAATCATAATCCTAGTTTTCATAAAGAAATAGAAACCAATTTAGAAAGAGAATCTCAATCTAAAAGAAATCCTAAGTTAAGTAGAATTTTAAAATATTGTAGAAAATCTTCGATAAATACGTCGAAAAAATGCGTTCTCGTAATCCGCGCCAGGTTTAGCCTGGGAATGGACGTCGTCGTGCCTAACTGGTAGAGAATGATTTTTTTGGTTCCTGACGACTAGTGCAACCGTCGCGCTTTTTATATCGCATTCAATAAATACTACTAACCTCCAAAGTTGGATTCGGCTCTACATCTCAAAGGTCTTTGTCCGTACCGCAATTGTTCTTGCCCATGGTGCGGCCGCGTTGTCGTGGTATTCATCAACAAACTTTTCTTTTTCTTCAATTCAGCTTCAAATCATCCCTTTAGCTCCAAATTCATCTGAAATCAATAAATAACCTTATACACATGAAATATGCAATAAAACCAAACATAAAGGAATAAAAAATCATGAAAATTGTGTACTTATCAAATTCCCCCACACTTAGTCTTTACACGTCCTCGTGTAAACCAAAATAAGAGTCATATTACCTTTCAGCAGAATTTTATTTAACCATAGTGTCAAAACGTTCAAGTTACAAATCATGAATATCAACACTAACTAACAAAAATCTAATCAATACCTCATTAATCAACTCATAATTAAAAACCTTGCCATTTCACTAATGAATTTCATTAAATCAAACTGGATCCATATAAGTAGATTTCCTATAATCTACATACTCACTTAACTCAGTTATCATGAAACAAAAACCGTGCAACTGACTCAAAACAAGTTTTCCCTGCTATGAACATTTTTTTCATAGAACCTTCTCTTGAGCACAGATGAATGCATTTTTATGTTTTTCTCATATTTTTTTCCTTTTTTGACATGTGCAATGTCTTCTTTTCTTAGGCTTTTCATAGTTACCCATGTAGCAAACTTTTCACCAATGACTCCCAAACTAGATGATTTTAGGGCGCTGGTGTAGAGACACCCCTATGTCTTACTTATTCAAGTAACAAAGGCCACACCAGTTGACTAGTCAAGCTATTTTTATCCATCGATGCTTCCTGAGGCTTGGATACCCAATTATTTCATATAATGGACATTGAAGCAGATTTTCAAGTATCTTCATCATTTTTTCCTTTTTTTCATCACAATTTTTTTCACATGGTTCTACAATAAACATAACTAGTTAAACAGTTCTAAATCATGAAATCAGTGCACATAGACAACTCCAAATATATCTTAGCCAAATAAGCATGTTTCTCATGTTCAAGTACTCATGTATCACAAATTTAATTCAAATCAATTACTATGGATCATGACTTAGTTTTCATCATTCGTCAACTAATTTACATCAAAAAGAATATGAAATTTAGCATTGATTTTCAATCTCTGATTTTAACCTTTGAACCCATAGTCAAATAGTATCATGGAACCAAAGACAAAAAAAATAAAAATTCTTACCAAAAATGGATTAATACCCCTAAATAAAAACCTAAATTTTTCCCCCACACTCAAACCTTACATTGTCTCCAATGTAAGAATTTCCTGCAAAGAAGATATTAACTACTAGCTAATATGCAAATAACAAACTAAAAAGTAAAGGGATAGAAAAAACAAATATGAGATCTTGGGTTGCCTCCCAAGCAGTTGCCCTTGTTTATTGTCATTGCCTTGACATCATGTCTCTCTTCTTATTCTGCATAGATTGGATCTTCCAGCTCTACCATCTCAACATTTTACACCTAATGCCCCTTATAAAAGGGTTTCAACCTATGTCCATTCACCTTAAAGATATTTCATGTGCGCGAACATTGAATTTCAACTACACCATGAGGAAAAACATTAGTGCTAACAAATGGACCTACCCATCTAGATATCAATTTACCTGGAAATAACTTAAGCCTGGAATGATATAACAAATATTTTGTGTCCCATAACAAAGGTCTTCCGCACGATCTGCTTATCATGAAAGGCCTTGGTCTTTTCCTTGTAAATCTTTGAACTTTTATAAGCCTCATTCCTCAACTCTTCTAGTTCTTTCAATTTTAACTTCCTTTGTCCTTCAGCTGCCTCCAAACTCATATTGCACTACTTAATTGCCCAGGAAGCCCGATGCTCCAACTCAACATGCCCAGTACAGTGTGTCCCTCAGAAGGGTGTTATAATGGTAGTAATGAATTTATACTAACGAGTATAGTGACCGACTAGAGGGTTTGTTTGGATTACAAAAAACTCAACAAGGTGACTTGCAAGGATCACTTCCTTTTACCATTAATTGACCAGATGTTGGACAGACTAGCAGGGCACGAGTACTACTGTCTCTTGGACGAATATTTGGGGTATAATCAGATTGCAATTACTCGGGAAGATCTGAAAAAGAAGACATCCATATGTCCGTATGGCACATTTGCATTCCTCATGTCTCTTGGACTGTGTAATGCACCGATAACTATTCAAAGGTGTATGGTGCCAATCTTCTCAAATATGGTGGAACGTAATGTAGAGGTGTTCATGGACGATTTTTTCAGTCTTTAGTGATTATTTCAATAGTTTCTTGAAGAATCTGGTCTTGGTTCTGAAAAGGTGTGTGGATACCAACTTAGTGCTTAACTGGGAAAAATGCCATTTTATGGTTCAAGAAGGGGTCATTCTCGGGCATAAGGTGTCAATAAGGGGGTGGTTATAGGTAGACAAAGCCAAAATCGAGAAGATTAAAAACTTGCCACCACCAAATTCAATTAAAGGAATTCGAAGCATCTTCAGTAATGTTGGATTTTATCGTAGATCATTCATAAATGACTTCTCCAAGATCACCAAACCGTTATGCAACTTGTTGGAGAAGGACGTGCCTTTTAAGTTTGATGAGGAATGTTTGAAAGAATTTGAAAAAGTGAGGAAAAAATTAACGACAACACCTGTGATAGTGGCACCGGATTGGACTTTGCCCCTTGAATTGATATGTGATGCTAGTGACTGTGATTGGTGCAGTTTTGGGCCAACGCAAAGATAAAATGTTTCATGCAATATATTATGCTAGAAAACATTGTCTGATGCTCAACTCAATTATACGACTACTGAGAAGGAATTACTTGCGGTTGTGTATGCATTTGACAAGTTCCGATCATACTTCATTGGAACTAAGGTTGTGGTATTCACGGACCATTTTACAATAAGATATCTGATTTTAAAGAAAGATGCAAAACCAAGGTTAATTAGATGGATACTTCTACTTCAGGAGTTCAACTTGGAAATATGGGATAGGAAAGGTACTAAAAATAAAGTCGCAGACCATTTATCGAGGTTAGAGAAGAATGAGCATGATAGGGAAGATAAGATAGTGATTAATGAGTTCTTCCCAGATGAACAGTTGTTCGTGATCAATGCATAAATTTCGTGGTTTGCAGAGTACAACAATTATTTAGTGAGCAAAGTATTCCCTTCGGACTTAACGAGCCAAAAAAAGAAATTTTTTCTATATGATGTATGGAGATACATGTGGGATTAACCATTATTGTTCAAACAGTGTGCATATAAAATGATACGACGATGTTTTCTGTAAAGCAAAACTGAGAGCATCCTAAATCATTTTCATGATTCATTGTATGGAGGACATTATGGAGATGAAAGGAAAGCTACCAAAGTTTTCCAAGTAGGATTCTACTGGCCCACATTATTTAAGGACGCCCATCAGTTTGAGCTAAGATGTGATTGATGTCAAAGGGTGGGGAATATCTCAAAGCACCATGAGATGCCACTTAATATTATTTTGGAGGTTGAAATCTTTGATGTATGGGGTATCGATTTCATGGGTCCATTTCTGACATTCTTTAGCAATGCATATACACTAGTGACAGTAGGCTACGTGTCCAATTGGGTGGTAAGAAATGTATTTCCTACGAATGACACAAAGGTTGTACTATCAGTTCCTTCAAAGGAATATCTTCACAAGTTTTAGCATGCACATCTTGGGCAATCATTACTGATGAATGGATCCACTTCTACAATAAATATTTTACAACTCTCTCGTAGCTAAGTATGGGCTGACCCATAGAATTTCCACTGCTTATCACCCCCAGACAAGTGGTCAGGCTGAAGTCTCGAATAAAGAGGTGAAGAGAATTCTGGAGAAGACAGTGAATCCAAATCGAAAAGATTGGTTAGTAAAACTTGAAGAGGATTTTTGGGCATAACAAATTGATTATAATACTCTGATTGGAATGACATCGTACAAGCATGTGTATGGTAAGTCATGTCACCTCCCAGTTGAACTCGAGCATAAAGCTTATTGGGCTATTAGAAAGATGAACTTTGATCTTAAAGCGGCATGGGATAAGAGACTTCTACAACTCAATGAACTATATGAATTCAGCCTGTAAGCATATGAAAATGTAAAGCTGTATAAAGAGAAAGTCAAAAGATGACACGATCAAAAGATCATCGAAATAAAGTTCGAGCCGGGCCAAGCTATACTTCTATAAAATTTTAGATTGAGACTTTTTCCTGGGAAACTCAAGTCCAAGTGGTAAGGACATTTTATTGTCAAATAAGTATTCCCTCATGGCGCTGTTAAACTAGTCGGTTGCAACTCTAACGAGCCATTTAAAGTCAAAAGATAAAGTGTAAAAGCATAATTTGGATGGTGATTTCGATCGCCAAAAGTCCTAAATCATTATTGTTGATCCAGTATAAAACAGGGAGTAGTCAGGCTGAAAGACTTTAAACCAAGCGCTTGATGGGAGGAAACCCATATCTTAATTTAGTTCGATTTCAATTTTTAAAATTTTTCATGATTTAGAAGTTTTATTTAAAGCATTTTAATAGTTATTATTATTTTATTAATGTTTATATAGGTTACACTTAATTGGAGAAGACAAAAGTCGAACATGAGGAAAAAGAAAAGAAATTTTCAATGGGTTCAGGGCAGAGCTGTCGCACCTAGTTTACAGTGGGATACGATGCGACAACGCCCGACTTAAAATGGAAATATAGCCCCTTTGCCATTTAGGCGTGGCAATGCCCAACCAAGCCTATTTCACAGCACGGCCGCGCCCGATTCCAACTTCAATTTTTTAAAAATAAAACACAAGCATCAAATTAGATCACATCCCCCACTTCTCTCTACCTATCGACCCACTATCTCCATAATCCCCACTTTCTTCTGCCGAACCACCATTCCCAGTCACCCACGATCAAAACCAAGCCCTCATTCCCTCCTAAACCCTAACTTACACATCCCTCCCCCACTTCTCCACTCTCTATTAAACCACCTATACAACCAAGCATTAATGCTAACTACCTAATACCTCTTTTACTTATAAAATCTCACAATTACTATCAAGAAAGAGGTAATTCAAGCTTCATAGAGGAATACTAGTGTGCTCCCAAATAGAGTCAAAATTGCTTTCACAGTAAAGGAACTTATGTTGGATTGCGAAAACATAATCAAAGCATACAATCTAATTGTAAATGCAACAGAAGCATGCAAAATAGCAATTTAAAATTTTCTGCATTCCCAATGTATACACGATCAACAAGTAATAAAGTGATAAGAACAAGTGTCGAACCCACATGAATCTCTATTTAATAATCTTAACTACTAGTTTTATATCAACCCAATTTTATTTAAACAATCAAATTTTGAGAGTATCAATTAAAAATAAATTAAATTAAACTAAGAGTGAATTAGCACACAGACTGATTTTAGATTTCAAGGACTACAATATCCCCAATTATGCATTATAAATCAATTATCCAATTCATCCAATTATCAAATCCACATAAGTTGTTAACGGGAATTCATGAATAATAAGACCTTTCCCAATTATTAAATCCAAATAAGTTTTTGATAAGCCCTTTCCCAAGGTACAAACAAAATTATTGGATCCAATTAATCTTGCGATATCCCTATGCAAAATAATAGAATCAAATTCATTAAGTATCAATTCCCAAAAGTTACATGAAGTGAAAAGAGATATCCATATTCAATTCACAACCCTAATTATTCATCTCATGCAAATAACTAAGAATACATGCTAACATATTTAGATCTAACCCTAGATTTCATCTCCTTAATTCATCTAGCGTATCAGGCTAATTGTTGGCCATACAATTATTCAATAAACACAAAATATGATAGACAACTCAATATGAAATAATAATTAGATTCAAATAAATAATTAATCCATAAACATAAAAGGTTCAATTGTAGTCTTACTTGTAAATTAGTTCATGCTGAAATTTAAAATCAAAAATCCTAAATAAAACATCATCACATAATTACAAAACTAAGAGAAGAAGGAATAAAAAAGAACTCAGTAAAATTTTCTTCAATCTTCAAATCTCCGTCTTGATCTCCTTGTGTGCTTCTTCGAATCCCCAAGCTCCAATCTCCAGAATCCTCCTTCGATCTCCATGTCAATATCTGTGTATATTTTAGTTAAAAGCTATTTTCCTTTTATACTTGAAGTTCCCCCCATCATAATTAGGCTTAGAGTCTCCAAATCCTAGTAGAAATCATAAATAATTGACCCAACTGGAAAGAATTGTCGTCCACTTTCTGTCTCCTAATGCCCCAACATTCTAATCCTTCACAAAATGAATGCTCCAGCATTCAACTTCCATTTATTTACAAAATTGACACTGCTTTCCCAAGATTGCCAGATTTACTATTCCTTTGCCCATTCCTACAAAATAACATGAAAAGCAAATAAAATGCACTAAAATTACTTAAATCAAGCATTAAACCAAGTCCAAAAGCATCCAATTCATGCGTATATTTCCCACTCATCAGCATGAAAGCGCCACATCCAAATCTAAATAATCTATCTTCAACAATTCATGCACCAGAAAAAGTCTCACGACAAAAAAACTACTAAAAGGAGAAAGAAAATTCTCTCAAGCAATGAAAATGAAATCTCCTCACAAAAGATAAAGAAATTAGACATCTCATAGAAAAAATAAGTCACATAAAAGGAGAAAATAAACTCCACAAGAAAGGAGAATAATTTATTAAATTAAAATAAGAGAGATTTAGGGAAGAGTATATCCAAAAGAAAAGAAAAAATAAAGGAAAAAAATTTGGTTATAATCAAAGTGAAGTACAAAAATGAGTCTTGCAACACTATCAATATCTATTATAACTTTTCCTCTAAGAAGTTAGTTTGTTACAAGGACTGATTAGCAAATGATATTTACTTTCCTAAATCAAATTGGGTTTCAAGTAAAACACAATGCAAATATGCAAACATTGTTGCTATGCGGCTCCACTTAAGCCATAAGTCATGGATTATTTATTCAAGCAGTGGGATTGCTATCCAATATAGAATATCAATACCAAAATATAATAAGACAAATACCAAGTCATTTTAGTTTGTCCTGAATCAACGCAGCAATCCAAGTTTAGTTACTCAAAGCAAAACTTTTTTTTAATTTTATTTCATTTTTCTACCTTCTTGGTCATAAATTTTTGATATTTTTAAAAGTTGACTCAACAATTCAAAAGGTTAAGTTTTACACAATTTTAGTTGGTTTTTGACACAAATTAAATCAGCAATTCAAGTTTGGTGAGTTAATAGCCCAAAAGATTATTTTTTTGACCGGATCATAAATTTTGGTATTACCTAAAGCTAACTTAAAAGCTTATGTTTATTTTTTTTTTAATATAATAAGGCAAAGATCAAGTCATTTTAGATGGTCCTGAGTTAATCCAACGTCCAAGTTTAGTCACTTTGTAGCTAAAAATGATTTTTTTTCATTTTATTTTATTTAATTTTTCTACCTTCTTGGTAATAAAGTTTGGTATTCTGAAAAGCTGACTCAACAGCTCAAAAGGTAATTACACAATTTTTAGTTAGTTTTGAATCAACTTAGTAGTCCAAGTTTGGTGATGGATACCTTCAAACCCCTGATCTGGTACTCCACGATACTACTCATTAAATATAATTTTTAACGACATAAATGTAATTTTTATATTATTACACTACATCTCAATCTAGTCCCAGGTTATAAGAACTTTACATCTTGAATACATATTACTAATGAATATTACATCATCAATATTACAATCAATACACAACATTTCTATCATTAATCTTTCCTCTTCTGACTTTACTGGATTCCCTCAGTCCGCTCTTCCTTAGCTGAAAACATTTATATATAGTAAGGGTGAGCAACTACGTTGCCCAATAAGTTTAACTATTTTCACATAACACATAATTCACATTTCAACATGCTTCACATTTTCTCATGATTCCCATTTTATACATGCTTCATGTTTCTCATGTTGTATATTTCATACATGCTTTATATCTAATACATGGTCCATCATACTCATGTTTCGCATTTCTCAAATTATATAGTTCACATAGAATAATGAACTTTAATCATCAACTGAATATTAACAACTATGATCACATTCTTGCACAGAGTGCACATTAAAATATGTTCACAAGAATTTCATATAATACAGAAAATTTGCACATAACACATAACAAGAAGTTCTGAAAAACATGCCTAATTCGATTATCCTGCTTATATTAATATTTTGCGTCCCTTGTATGACATACAATATTTCTTTCTCTCATACTCAAATTTGAGTTACCTATACGTCATGAAATATTTTTCATTAGCATAATAATCTTCTCATAATAACATTAACTTTTACTAATTACTTCCTGTAATTATATTTTTAACATTTCATAATTACTTTTCAATAATTTCTAATATTTAGAGTTACGTCCAAAAATTCTTAAAATCTCCAAAAATCTTTTTCTTATTTTAAAATACGTTATTATACATCTAAACATACCATTACCCAAAATTCAT
Organism: Panax quinquefolius; assembly: GCA_020205615.1. Classification (NCBI taxonomy): domain Eukaryota; kingdom Viridiplantae; phylum Streptophyta; class Magnoliopsida; order Apiales; family Araliaceae; genus Panax; species Panax quinquefolius. Next base: position 48,861,420 of record CM035162.1, read on the forward strand.
ATCAATCCGAGTTAAAAAACTCATTTTCATAATTTTACTTTAGCAAAATATCGTTTTTGTTTTCATCATATCTCTTTCTTCACTTATCCGTTTTTGTTCATTCTTACGTCAAATTAAAGCTTTTATAGTCTACTTTAATCTCATCTAGGCCTCGGTTCCATCCCATTTTTCAATAAAAACATACTTTCACATTCTCAAACAAGGTCAGATTGTTACAAAATTTGGCCAACTTTACTGAATCATTCATAAAACACAATCTGTAATGAATTTTAACTTCATTCTTTTTATTACTTCTTCATAGCCTCTATTTCTATAACTTTTATTTTTATATCATATCCAAATTCTAAACATATAGTTTTATATAGATTTTACAAAAACAGTAGCTGAAACTGTCATTTTCTACGTTTCAACTTTACCCTAATCTCGCTAGAAAAATCATAATAATTAATCTACTTGGTAGAATTTGATGAAATTCATGGGAATGTTTACATAACTTCCAGATCTATTTTTGGACATAAAGATCACATCTTAACTCCTTATATCTCAAGATATAAATTTAACAAGAACATATCAAATAAGGGTTGTGGATCGGTTCCGGTGCAAGTTCCAGTTGAACCAGTGACGCGGGCAAGGGCTAAGCGATTCAAAGAGGGATTACTTTCTTTTATTCCAGATTGGAATGAGAAAGGATTAAGTTCGAGAGCTTTGGATAGAGAGTCTAAGTTCATGACTATGCTAGGAGTGATTGACCAAAGTAATGCAAATAATGTGCCAAGCCAGGAAAGCCAGGAAGACCAGGAAAGTAAAACTCGAAGATTCAGAAAATCTTTGAATTTGCCTTGGCGCATTTGTTTGACTTGATAAATTCTCCCCGGAGAATTGTCCTCTATTTTGATTCACCCCGACTGCTTCTAAATTTGCCCTAGCGAATTGGTCTTTGTTTGTATTTGCCCCAGTGAATTTCTTAGGCAATTTAAGTTCGTCCGACACTCAATTTACCTCAGTGAATTCCCATAGTGCATTTTAATTCGCCCCGGCGAATTCGTCGATTTCTAGTTGGATTTTTCATGTATTTTTACAGGTTTGGTTGTGAATTTTACATCATAAATTAACCATTTTCAGCATATTTTAGATTCTTAATGTATCAGGTTATTTATAGTTTAAAGACTTGATTCCAAAACACTTGTAATTCCTTATTGGGATTCTAGGGTTTCAATTACTACTAGTAATGGCTTATTGATGTAATTAACATTAACTATTCAATATTAAGATTTTTTTCAACTCTTATGAGATTATTATCCACTTTTTGTTCATTAAAGAATTCTTAAGTTATCTTCTTAGTTTTTCTTTGAGATTCAAGTTTGACTTATCATACAATAATTCATAGTTATGTGTAGCGTCTTTTACCGCATTAATCTTCGATTGTACCTAGATTACCTGTAAGACCCCAAATTTTATGAAATAAAAGTATTCAATTTTTCTTATAATTACTATTCAGTAAATGGTTAAATTGAGAAAAGGTTAAAGTTAAGGGTAATATATGAAATTTTTCAAAATAAGCAAGTGGTTATAAAATACTCATTGTTGTCGAGGAATATTCGTTTGGTCGTGGAATATTCGTACGACGGCGCAGTCTTTTATGGGCCCCATAACAGAAAGCGATTGGATGAAGAAAACGACAAGTATAAGTTGTTTATAAATAGCTTGCGTAGTTATTCTAGATTAATATTGTTGGAATACCCGGTGGTTAAAACACAATAATATGCGTTGTTGCAAGAAGACACACCAGATTGCACCAATTAGTGATTCTTACGTAAAAGGCACTACTCAATAATTGTTATAGTAATTCTTTGCTCAATATTTTATTTTATTGATTCAATAATTGCTACGTTGATATTTTATATTACTGTTGTTTCAATAATTGTCACTACACAGTATTTTCCTTCATCGAAGCAATAATTCATATTATCTGAATAATATTATTAGATAACATTATTTGCAATGTCTAGAAAGTTCTGTCTAAGGAGAGGTTTGGTCACCTAATTGCGCGCTAGTAAGGAGAGATCCTTATTGGAAAGACCCCTCTTTCCTGGGAACGGTCTGGTTACCAGTACTGTGATTCTGTAATATTATTTGTGAATAATTAATTATTGATTTATATTAAGGAAAATATTCATTTTATGTGGATATAGATGGAGAAAAATTTTAATGTGACAATTGTTGAAAATTGATATTTTATCTTTTCTGATAAAATAATTCATTTAAATATATTATTATATTTTAATAATATAATAATGATGATATTTTTACAATGAATGTGTGATATATGAGTAAATGAGGAGGAGGAGGAGGAGGAGTATTTTTGTTGCAATAAATACTAAAAACATGTTAAACATGTCGGTGGACCCCATTTCTTGACTGAAATTTGATTATAGCCTGTAAAATCGTCCGTGTGTGGATTTCGGTCAATTTCTGTTTGGAATTTGGAAAAACATAAACTTACAAAGTTGTAGATAATGAAATTTTCTATGGAAAGGACTTGTGGTTTGAATTTTTCTGACAAAAGGGCTATTTATTATGAATTATTGAAGTTCCAAAGTTCCGAAATAATTGATTTTTGGAAGTTTTAATTATTTATTTTATGAAAAACGTTTTTTCTTACTTTTTCTAGAAGGTGGGCATGTGGGAAATGCTAAGAGTTGATTTCCAAGGAGGCGTATGAAATTTTATTATCAATAATATATTTTATTAAATTTTCTGTTTTGGTGTTCTAAGCATTTTCTTATAAATAGGGTGCTTAGGTTAGAATTAAAAATCACACCATAAACTAAAGTTTTATCTCTCTTTCTCTCTCTATATTATCGAGTGTATTTTTGTGAGTATTTTGATATTTTGAGTGTTGCTTATCTGGTGCAAGTTCCTCAAGACTATATCCAGATATTCCAATCGAAATCTTGTCTTTTTTTGAGGAAGGGATAGTAAAGGATTTTAAGGGATTGTAAGGGTTAGTTTTTTTCGTAATGATGTTATTCTTTCAATATCATTATACCAAAATACTGGTATGAATTTTATTGTGGAAGTTCTACCTTTTTGTGTCGGAGTTACTATTCACTTATACGACATTATTCACGTATACGAAACTATTCATGTATATGACATATTTTACGTATACGGTACTATGTACGAATACGGAGTACTATTCACGAGTTACTATTTATGAGTTACTATTCACGAGTTACTATTCACGAGTTACTATTCATGAGTTACTATTCACGACAAAATTGATTTCTTTTTCTGACCAAATTATCGTTGATTTATGAATATTGCTCTTAAAATTAAATGTAGTTGTTGATCCTATTGTTTTTATTATCATATATAACATTTTTATAACCCTGGTGATGGAATTTCTCTTTGACTTGAGTGTAAAGATGGGTAAAGTATTGGTATGATCGTGACAATGGGTTCTCTTTGGCCAGTAGTGCAAAGTTGAATTGTTGACTAGTATGATCATGACCATTGAATTTACAATTGAATATTTTTAGCTTAAGTGCAAGGTGAATTGATCAAAATGGTTATAATTATGGTTTATATAAATTCTGAAATGATTATGTATTTCTTTGAGATATGAATGTCTTTGGCCTGTAGTGCAAAGATGACCTGTTGTTGAATATCTTTGGCCTGTAGTGCAAAGATGAACTGTTGATGAATATCTTTGGCCCGTAGTGCAAAGATTAATTTATTAGTATGATTATGAACATGAACTTTGACTTGGTATAACCATAATCTTTGATGTTTTAGGTAAAGGCAGGTGATGAAAATTATCTTCGTCCTGAATGCGAATAGGAATTTAGAACTACAATTATGATTATGAGTTATTCACATGATTGTGGACATGAACTGTTGATTGATGTTACAGGGTTAAAACATTGTTGGTGGACTTTTAACATGGAAAAGATAATAGACTTTATGGTCTATTTGACTCTTCTAATGGATTGCTCGTTCCGCTGCAACAATGGTTGAAAAGTTTTATCATCTACCATATGTTCTAAATCTCTGATTTATTATTGATGAAGGCTATTGAGAATTTAATTATCTTTAGTCATAATATTCTTTACTGAGCTAGTTGTGCTCACCCTTTTGCTTCACAATTCCTTTCGAATTAATAAGAGTGTAAATTTTGGTCGAATGCCGGGGTATGAGGGAATAGAACGGTGGTCTCTAGCTGTGGAGGTTCTCCCTAAACAGTATAGAAAAGTGGGTTGTATTATATACATCATTTAGTAGTTATATTTGGTGAATCAAATAGGGTGAGGCGAACCCAACGTTGGAAGGGTGTTTTTTCCACTGTCATACAAGATGTCTAATGACATACAACCTCATGTTATCATAAGACATGGTTGTGCACATCCACTTGCTGAGTATATCTACGAGCACTACCTATATGATCTTGGAGTAAATTTGCAATATAATTTTCACTTGGAGACAACGGAGATAATTATATGTCAAGAGAATACTCACCATTGGAAAGAATATGATAGTAATCTTCTCATTTTTCTTTGGGGTCTATTGGGTCAACCAAGGATAATTCTGTGGACATATGATATCTATCATAACCTAGACGCATGGCCTCCCATGTACGAAGGTTTCTTTGAACACTTCCCAAAGATTTTAATTTCTAAAACAGTTATTGACTGTACCTTTATGTAAGGTGCCATTGTGACGTACTATCCAAGGTTGTGACATGGGTCACAGTTGGTATATATTTGTATCAAAACTCAAAACATAAGTGTTGTATTTTGCACGACAATTGTAGTAATAAAGTTGTAGTTGTTTTCTGTACCATGTTTTTGGCGACTCAGAATAGGTTGGTTGGATTGGACCTATTTTGGGGGCGTTACATTACCGCTTTAATATAAGTGACGGGTCAACGTATCGTTAGTGTCCATTCAACGCATATTTCAGATTATGCAGTTACTTGGTGGGATCAAATGACTAGCCAAAGGAGATATGGTGAACGTTCAATTAAAACATTGGCGGAGATGAAGGAAGTTATGAAAAAGATATTTGTACCGAGCCACTACCATCGAGGCTTGTTTCAAAGTTTGAAGAATTAAAAATAGGGAAGCAAGAGCTTAGAGGATTACTTCAAGGAGATGGAGATGCTAATGGCTAGAGCTAACATGGATGAGGATAGTGAGACAATAATGGCCAACTTTTCAGTAGGGTTAAATTAGGATATAATTGATTTAGTGGAACGAAAACATTACGTGGACTTGGGGGATATGGTACACATTGCTATCAAAATTGAGAAACAACTTAAGAGGATAGGTGGCCAATGTTCAAATCCTACCACGGGTTTGTCATGGAAATCTAATGTTGTGAAGCACGAGGAAAAGACAACTGTGAATAAGTTGAAAGTGGAGCTTAAACCAGATGTGGCTAATCAGGGAAAGCAAGGTAAAATTCAACCTTCTTATTTTACTCATAATCGAGATATTATATGTTTTAAATTTCAAGGTAGGAGACATATTTCTAGTCAATGCCCAAATCGAAGAACTATGTTATTACTTAACAATGGGGAAGTGGAGACCGAGGGAGAATAAAGTGACAATGATTCTATGCCACCATTAGAGGAGATAGATGAGGCTACTGTACATGGTGAAATTTTAGTCACGAGGAGAACACTTAGTACGCAGGTAAAGGAGGAGAGCAATGAACAGCGGGAAAACCTTTTTCATACTCAGTGTCTTGCGAAGGGAAAGATTTGTTGTGTAGTCGTAGATGGAGGTAGTTGTACAAATGCGGTGAGTACTACGATGGTGGAAAAATTGGGATTGTCTACCGATAAACATCCACAGCCGTATAGTTTGCAATGACTCAATGATAATGCAGATATTAAGGTGACCAAACAAGTGTTAGTTCAATTTACCATTGGTCGATATGTTGATGAGATATTGTGCGACGTGGTGTCAATGCAGACAGGTCATATATTATTTGGTAGACCATGGCAGTATGATAGGAGGGTAAAGCGTGATGGGTTTACTAATGAGTATTCATTTATACACGATAAAAGGAAAATTACTTTACGCCCTATGTCACCACAACAAGTACATGAGGATCAAATTCACTTATAGAAAGATCATGTACAAAGAAAAGAGAGTGAAGAAAAGAAAATTCAAGAAGAAAAAAAATAAAAGAGAAAAAGAAAGATGAGAGAAAAATTAACATTTTTGTAAAAAAAAAGTGATGTGAGAAAAGTGTTGGTTTCCAAACAACCGATGATTATACTTCGGTATAAGGAGGAGCTTTTGAATACTAACATTAATGATTCTTTGCCTAGTGTTGTTTCATCTATTTTGTAGGAATTTGTTGATGTATTTCCCATGGAGCTTCTACAAGGATTACCACCGATGCGGGGAATCGAACTTTAAATTGACTTTATTCCTGGTGCGACCATTCCAAACCGTCCGGCTTATAGGAGTAAACTCGAGGAGATGAATAAGTTATAGAGGCAAGTGGAAGAACTGATGGGGAAAGGGTTCGTGAGGGAAAGCATGAGTCTGTATGCAGTTCCGATAATAGTAGTGCCTAAAAAGGATGGAAAATAGAGGATGTGCATCGATTATCGAGCGGTAAATAATATAATGGTAAAATATCGACATACATTCCTCGTTTAGATGATATGTTGGATTAATTGCATGTGTTATGTATATTTTCAAAATTTGATTTAAAGAGTGGATATCATCAGATAAGAATGTAAGATGGTGATGAATTGAAAACAATGTTTAAAACTAAATATGAACTTTATGAGTGGTTAGTGTTGCCTTTTGGTTTAACTAATGCACCTGGTACTTTCATGCACTAATGAATCATATATTGCGTCCATTCATTGGCATGTTCGTTGTTGTTTACTTTGATGATATTCTCATATATAGCAAAAACTTAGAAGAACATTCATTGCATTTAAAATCTATTTTAGATGTACTTCGTAAGGAAATGTTATTTGCTAATATGGAAAAATCCACTTTTTCAGATAAAGTTATTTTCCTTGGTTTTTGTTAACAACAAATTTTGTACGGCTGACGAAATCACCAAAACGGTAGGCTAAAACAGCGCTAACAGTTGATGGAGTAGTTAATTGTATTGTTGTGAAATTTAACTCACAAAATACACACAGATAAACATACACGCATCATTGTAAGAGATATAAAATATGGACTCAAGAATTTATGTGAACACCCAATTGGGAAAAACCATGGAGAGAGATGAGAAATCCACTATAAAATTAATATGGGAGCGAATACAAATTGTTTATTTGTATCATATGTTATTGCGTTCTCCCCTCAAACCCTTTTTTATTACTATATTGATAGATGTCATGTAAGACCCCAACTTTTATGAATAAAAGATGAATTTTCTATAAATATCATTTTTGAATATTATGGAATGAATTTAATATAATGTTATAGTTGTGGGTAATATTTATAAATTTTGCAAAGTATGCAAGTTGTTATATAATATTCGATTGGTCGGGAAATATTTGTTTTAACAGGGAATATTCGTACAACGACACAATTATTGGTGGACCCCACAACGGAATTATTGTCGGATTGAGAAAACGACAAAAATACTTTATGAAAATAACGGCGGAAGTTTTACATGTTAATCGTTGAAACACCTTGTTAAAAAGTACTGATGTCTGGCGTGAGTTGCACAAAGAGCAATACGGTTTTGATTATTGATGCTTATGTGATAAGTCACCGGTTTTGTTTTATTGGTATTATTAATGTAATAAAATGAAAAAGCTTTTATAAAAAACATAATACTTTTATAAAGTTATTCGTTTTATTAGGCTAATAGTAAAATCTTTTTATATAAAATAGAATACTTTTATAAAGTTATCTGCTTTTATTAGACAATAATTAGAATATATTATATTTTATTATGCATAGTGTTTGCATAGAAAAATCTTTTATAAAGTTATTCGTTTTATTAGATTATAAATAGAATATTTAATATTTAATTTAAAAGATTTTGCTTTAAATGTGGACCATCAAATTAAAGTAAATCAATCTCGACCGTTCATGAGTTAGTTACTATGCAGTCCATTTTTTCTATAAATAGAAGCACATTTCTTCATTATTTCTTACGAATTCACTGAAACTGTAGAGAGAGAAATTATAGAGAAGCTATAGAAAAGTATTATGCTCCTTCCCTACTCTTATATTCGGTTTCTTTTACGGTAAGGGATATTATTTGTTGTACTAAGTAAGGGTATTATTTCTTTTGTATTCATGAAGAGAACTTACATTATTCCATTTTTATTATTCATTGGAATAACCAATATACGCGGACTACCCTATACTTGGTGACATTCTTCTAATATTCCGTCTTTATTATTATTACATTTGAATATCATATTCAATGCGTTCTGCCGGACTGGTTCCGTCTTTATTATTACATTGGAACATCTTGTCGGTCTGAATTTAAACTTGACTGACCTAGTTCAGTTACTTATTAATTTGTTGGAATAACTTTATACATGCGAAGTAATCTTGCATGCATGGTGATTTCTTTTGTTATTCCATTCGTTATTATACTCAATTGGTTAAAGTTTTGACTTCTATACTCCATGAAATTAGTGGAATATCCTTGATATTTGCGCTTCATCCAGTATATTTTCATGGAAATATTCTTCTGAGCATTCTTGAATTTTACTCTACAAAGCAGTATCATGTTGACAATTTGGACGTTATTGGTTCATGCATAAACTAATTCTTGAACTTGCTTTATTGAATTCTTATATCATTATCATCATCCTCATGTTTATATTATGTTGAAAGTCATCTGTGGCCTGTAGTGCATAGATGGACTTGGTATGATTATGACCAGGGATTATTCGGTGTAATCATAACCGTAATGTTACAAATGATGTGGAAAAAGTCTTCATTGGCCCGTAGTGCATTGATGGATAGTTGTTGGCATGATCATGACCATTAATGAATACACAAATATTCTTGGCCCGTAGTGCATGGATAATTGTGGTCGTGATACTAAAGAACATCCTTGGCCGTAGTGCAGGGGTGATTCGATGATGTGGATTATTTATTAAGCTGAGTCCCAGCAATAAAAGTCATGAAAAACCTTTTAAATCATAGAAGGTAGTAGATTTTATTCTCTACTTGACTCTTCTAATGGATTGCTTGTTCCGCTGCAGTAAAACTTGTTGTTTGTTATATTTTATCAGTTTAACACTGTTGAAGGCTAATGATAATTTATTTTGCATTATCTTAGTCATAATATTTCTTACTAGGCTAGTTGAGCTCACCCTTTCTTCCACTATTCTCTTCAGGAAATGAGAACGTACCAGGTACTAGTCGAGGAACATCGTGAAGATCATGAGCAACACTTGAGGCTGACACTCCAAAAGCTTCGTGAATACAAGCTTTATGCTAAGTTAAAGAAATGTGAGTTCTGGCTTGAGGAAGTAGCATTCCTTGGGCACGTAGTATCAAGTCATGGAATATCTGTTGACCCGGCAAAGATTGAAGCAATTCAAAGCTGGGAGCAACCTAAATCAGTGACCGAAGTACGTAGCTTTCTCGGCTTAGCTGGTTATTATCGGAGATTCGTGGAAGGATTTTCTCGAATAGCTGCTCCATTAACTCAACTGACTCGGAAAGATACAAAGTTCGGTTGGAGCGAAGAATGTGAGAAGAGTTTTCAAGAACTTAAGAGGAGACTCATTTCAAAGACTGCTACGTGATACCATCTGGATTGGAGGGATTTGTCATCTACAGTGATGCTTCAGGCAAAGGGTTGGGATGTGTTCTCATGCAACATGGGAAAGTCATAGCCTATGCCTCAAGACAACTCAAAGAATATGAGAGGATTTATCCTACTCATGACCTAGAGTTAGCAGCTGTTGTCTTCGCACTTAAAATTTGGAGGCATTACTTGTATGGGGAGAAGGTGGAGATCTTTACGGATCATAAAAGCCTCAAATATTTCTTCACTCAAAAGGAACTCAACATGCGACAAAACGACGTTGGCTTGAACTGCTGAAAGATTATGATCATACCATCCAATACCATCCTCGAAAAGCGAGCGTGGTAGTGACGCATTGAGTAGAAGATCATATGCAAGTCGAAAAGTGCGATATTGTCAACACAAAGGCCCATTTTGTGACTTGCAAAGGATGGAGATAGAGTTAAAGACTCAGGGACCCATGTGATGTTGGCGAATATACGAGTAGAATCGACTTTAATTGATAAAGTTAAAGTCGCTCAAGCTACGCACACGAGGCGATGCGTATGAGGAAGAAAGTGCAAGAAGGTGTTATATGCGGAAGCAAGAATCGATGAAGAAGGAATACTTGAGTCAACTCCGGACTTTGTGTTCCTAACGACCACGATTTAAAGTATAAAATTATGATGGAGGCGCATAACACACCGTTTGCAATCCATCCTGGGAGTACCAAAATGTATCATGATATTCGTCATACATTTTGGTGGAGCAATATGAAGAGAGAGATAGCGCTGTTTATCTCAAGGTATCTAACTTGTCAACGAGTTAAAGCGGAGCATCAAGTACCAAAAGGTCCATCAGAACCACTTGAAATTCCGTAATGGAAGTGGGAGCACATTACCATGGATTTCAATTCACGGCCTTCCTAAGGTTTCTTAAGGTATAGATGCGATTTGGGTCATTGTTGATAGATTGACCAAGTCTGCTCATTTCTTACCGATACGAGAAACTTATACACTTGAACGTCTTGCTCGTATGTACATAAACGAGAATGTAAGACTGCATGGTATGCCATTATCCATAGTTTCTGATCGAGACCCAAGATTCACTTCACGATTTTGGGTTAGTTTGCAAAAAGCTATGGGCACAGATTTATGATTTAGCTCGGCATATCATCCTCGGGACGAGACGGACGATCGGAAGGACTATTCAAACTCTTGAAGATCTATTAAGACTCTGTGTCCTTGATTTCAAGGAAAGTTGGGACAAGTTCTTACCATTGGTGGAGTTTTCCTACAACAACAGTTATCAAGCTAGTATTGGCATGGCTCCATTCGAAGCTTTGTATGGAAGAAAGTGTCGTTTTCCAGTATGCAATGAGGTGGGAGAAGCAACGTTGTTGGGACCGGAGTTGGTATGTATGACTGCAGAAAAGATTCAAACGATCTGGCAACGTATAAAAACCTCACAAGATCGACAAAAGAGTTATGTTGATCTTCATCGAAAGGATGTGGAATTCGATATAGGAGATCAAGTGTTGTTACGTGTTGGTCCATGGAAAGGAGTTATGAGATTTGGAAAGAGAGGAAAGCTCAATCCTCGATTCATCGGCCCATTTTTAATCCTCGATCGAGTAGGAATTGTGGCCTATAGACTAGCTTTATCGCCAAGTATGTCTCGTGTTCATAACATTTTTCACATATCCATGTTACGTAAATATGTGAAAGACCCGAACCACATTATTGAGTTAGAACCAGACGAAATAGCGGAAGATTTGACGTATGAAGAGGTTCCTGTTCAAATCTTGGATAAGAAGGAATATATTCTACGCTCCAAGGCTATACCTCAAGTCAAAGTTTTGTGGAGAAACCACGATGTTGAGGAAATGACTTGGGAGTTAGAATCTGAAATGAAATCAAGGTTTCCTTATCTCTTCGACATACCAGGTACGTACTCTAATTTTGAGGGCTAAATTTCATAAGAAGGGGAGGTTGTAAGACCCCAACTTTTATGAATAAAAGATGAATTTTCTATAAATATCATTTTTGAATATTATGGAATGAATTTAATATAATGTTATAGTTGTGGGTAATATTTATAAATTTTACAAAGTACGCAAGTTGTTATATAATATTCGATTGGTTGAGAATATTCGTTTTAACAAGGAATATTCGTATAACGACACACAATCATTGGTGGACCCTACAATGTAATTATTATGCGATTGAAAACGACAAAAATACTTTATGAAAATAACGGCGGAAGTTTTACCGTTAATCGCTGAAAAACACCCGGTGTCAAAAGTACGATGTACGCTGCGTGGCATAAAGACGATGTACGATTTTTGATTATTGATGCTTATGTGATAAGTCACTCAGGTTTTGTTTTATTGGTATTATTAATGTAATAAAACAGAAAAGTTTTTATATAAAATAGAATACTTTTATAAAGTTATTCATTTTATTAGGCTAATAGTAAAATCTTTTTTATAAAATAGAATAACTTTTATAAAGTTACTTGTTTTATTAGACAATAATTAGAATATATTATATTTTATTATGCATAGTGTTTGCATAGTAAAATCTTTTATAAAGTTATTCGTTTTATTAGATTATAAATAGAATATATTATATTTTATTTAAAAGATTTTGCTTTAAATATAGATCATCAGATTAAAATAAATCAATCTCGATCGTTCATGAGTTAGTTACTATGCAGTCCATTTTTCTTTAAATAGAAGTTCATTCCTTCATTATTTCTTACGAATTCACTGAAACTCTAGAGAGAGAAATTATAGAGAAGCTATAGAAAAGTATTCTGTTCCTTCCCTACTCTTATATTCAGTTTCTTTTATGGTAAGGGATATTTTTGTTGTACTCATAAGGGGTATTATTTCTTTTGTATTCATAAAGAGAACTTCTGTTATTCCATTCTTTATTATTCTGCTGGAATAACCAGTATACGCGGACTACCCTATACTTGGTGAAATTCTTCTAATATTCCGTCTTTATTATTATTCTATTGGAATATCCTCGTTCATAGGCTGCGTTCTGGCGGACCTGGTTCCGCTCTTTATTATTATTCTGTTGGAATATCATATTCATGCATTTATCTTTAACTGGTTCCGCTCTTTATTATTGTTCATTGGAATATCACATGCGTGCGTTTACATGAAACTGAATTCCGCTTTATTATTCTCATTGGAACATCCTCGCTTAAGTGCAATTTTGCCTCGACTGGTTTCCGATACTTATTAATCTATTGAATAACTCGTCATCGCAAGTACGTGCATGCATGGTGATTTCTTTTGTTATTCCATTCGTTATTATACTCAGTTGGTTAAAGTTTTGACTTCTATACTCCATGAAATAAGTGGAATATCCTTGATATTTGTGCTTCATCCAGTATCTTTTTCATGAAAATATTCTTCTGAGCATTCTTGAATTTTACTCTACAAAGCAGTATCATGTGACAATTTGGATGTTATTGGTTCATGGATAAATTAATTCTTGAACTTGCTTTATTGAATTCTAATATCATTATCATCCTCATGTTTATATTATGTTGAAAGTCATCTGTGGCCTGTAGTGCATAGATGGACTTGGTATGATTATGACCAGGGATTATTCGGTGTAATCATGACTGTAATGTTACAAATGATGTGGAAAAGTCCTCATTGGCCCGTAGTGCATTGATGGATAGTTGTTGGTATGATCATGACCATTAATGAATACACAAATATTCTTGGCCCGTAGTGCATGGATAATTGTGGTCGTGATACTAAAGAATATCATTGGCCGTAGTGCAGGGGTGATTCGATGATGTGGATTATTTATTAAGCTGAGTCCCAGCAATAAAAGTCATGAAAAACCTTTTAAATCATAGAAGATAGTAGATTTTATTCTCTACTTGACTCTTCTAATGGATTGCTTGTTCTGCTGCAGTTAAACTTGATGTTTGTTATATTTTATCAGTTTAACACTGTTGAAGGCTAATGATAATTTATTTTGCATTATCTTAGTCATAATATTTCTTACTGGGCTAGTTGAGCTCACCCTTTCTTTCAGTGTTCTCTTCAGGAAATGAGAACGTACCAGGGACTAGTCAGGGAACGGAGTGACGGTCCAGATGATAACATTAGTAGTCCTCATTATTCTATGGACGGTCCAGATGATAGCATTAGTTGTCCTCACTATTCAATGAAATAATGTAATAATAAATGTAATGAGGACCCCATTGAGTTTGTATATTGTCTAGATAAAAATATTTGTATTAAAACTCACAGTATATGTTTAGTCGTATTTCACACGACTGTTGTATAATTAAGTTGTATTTGAATTTTGTACCATGTATTTGGCGACTCAAGATGGGTGATGTATACTTATTTTGGGGGCGTCACATGTCATGGCCACCCGAATCTAATTAGGAGTTGGAATCCTTTTTAGAATCACCTTATAACTACAATTAATGGCTGATCAATTCCTTCTCAAATTAGATCTTCTTATCCCACCAAATTAGGAAACACAATCTGACTTTAATAAGGACACTCCCACTATTTGAGCGGGTTGTCCAAATAAATGTATATGGGCCAACACCAGATCCGGACTATTAAATAAATTGGATTGCACCTTGGGTAGACCCAAATAATCATATTCCAACATTGCCCCCCAGTCTCTTATTTATAATGAAATTAAAATAAGAGATTATACAAATTTATACCCAAAAAAACATCTGTATCTGACGAAGAAGAACTGTCACACCCAAACACCATACACCGAACATAAAATTTTGGCTCTCAATATTTTCACCCCATTCCTCTATTCAATTCTAAGATAGATAAATAATCGCCCTTATCACTAACGAAGATAAATAAATAACCAACCTTATCATAACAAATGATATCCAACTTTATCACAACAAAGATAATCAACCTTATCACAACCGAAGATATATATAACCAACCTTATCACAATAGAATATAGATAGATAACCAACCTTATCACAACGAATATATAAATAACCATCTTTATCACAACCGAAGATAGATAAATAACCGACATTATCACAACTGAAGATATAAATATCCAACCTTATTAGAACCGAAGATATAAATAACCAACCTTATCACAATCGAAGATATAAATAACCAACCTTATCCCAATCGAAGATATAGATAACCAAAATCATCACAACCGAAGATATAGATAACCAACCTCATCACAACCGAAGATATAGATAAGCAACCTTATCATAACCGAAGATATAAATAACCAACCTTATCATAACCACAAATATAGATAACCAACCTTATCATAACCACAAATATAGATAACCAACATTATCACAACCGAAGATATAGATAACTGACCTTATCACAACTGAAGATATAAATAACCAACATTTTCACAACCGAAGATATAGATAACCAACCGTATCACAACTAAAGATAAATAAATAACTGACCTTATCACAATCGGAGATATAAATATCCAACCTTATCACAATCGAATATATAAATAACCAACTTTATCACAACCGAAGATATAGATACCAACCTTATCACAACCGAAGATATAAATAAACAACATTATCACAACCAAAGATATATATAACCAACCTTATCACAACCGAAGATATAGATACCCAACCTTATCATAATCGAAGATAGATACATAACCGACCTTATCACAACTGAATATATAAATAACCATATTTACCATAACCGAAGATAGATAAATAACTAAAATTATCACAATCGAAGAAATAAATGTACAACCTTATCACAACCGAAGATATAAATAACCAACCTTATCACAACGGAAGATATAGATAACCAACCTTATCATGTCACAACCGAAGATATAGATAACCAACCTTATCACAACTGAAGATATACATAACCGACCTTATCATAACCAAAGATATAGATAACTGACCTTATCACAACTGGATAACCGATCTTATCACAACTGAAGATATAAATAATCAACCTTATCACAACCGAGGATATAGATAACCAACCTTATCACAATAGAAGATAAATATATAATTGACCTTATCACAACCGAAGATACAAATATCAGACCTTATAACAACCGAAGATATAAATAACCAACCTTATCACAACTGAAGATATTGATAACCGACCTTATCACAACCGAAGATATAAATAAACAAACTTATCACAATCGAAGATATAGATAACCAACCTTATCACAACCAAAGATATAGATAGCCAATCTTATCACCGCCGTAATAGTCGTCCTAACCCCTGCGAGAGACATCCCTTTAGGAGAACTAAACCTTCCCAAAGGATCCGACCTTATAATTGAAAGTAGTATGCATACAAGCCAATCATGTATGATTATAAAACATATACTTTGTAATCAATCTTATTTATTTATTAATAAAAGAATTAATTATTAAAGGCATTTATTATCTACATGGTGTTGTTTTAATAATATGTGATAAACCCATAGTTTTAAGCAATGCTTTTAGAATCATGATGCGATCATGCTTGTAGAACCCCCAAATCCGGGTACTTGAAACCCGAACTTGGTGCTTTACGATACCATTTCTATGAGCGGAATAATACTACTAATAATAACAATAATATAAAGTTCAAACTTAATTTACATAATTATCAAAGTCTAGCTCCCAAGTATGTAACCTTTATTACATTCATTACATATCATAATAGATAATATATATATATATATATATATATATATATATATATATATATATATATATATATATATTTATAATTCCCAAAATAGGTCCATTCCATCCAACCCATTCTGAGTCGCCAAATATATGGTACGAAAAACAACTAAAACTTTATTACAACAATTATCGTGCAAAATACAACAATACATATGCTGTGAGTTTGGATACACATATATACCAACTGTAGCACGTCACAATGACACCTTACATAAAGGTATAGTCAAAAACTGTTTTAGAAATTAGAATCTTTGGGAAGTGCTCAAGGAAACCTTCATACATGGGAGGCCATACTTTTAGGTTATGGTAGATATCATATGGCCACAGAATTATCCTTGGTTGACCCAATAGACCCCAAAGAAAAACGAGAAGATTACTATCATATTCTTCCCAATGGTGAGTCTTCTCTTGACATATCATTATCTCCACTGTCTCTAATTGGGTATTATACTCCAAACAAACACCAAGATTATATAGGTAGTGCTTGTAAATATACTCAGCAAGTGGATGAGCACAACTATGTCTTATGATAACACGAGTTTGTATGTCATTAGACATCTTGTATGATAGTGACAAAACACCCTTCCAAAGTTGGGTTCGTCTCACCTTCAACATCTATAAACCACCATTCTATTCCCTCACTATCCCCCGCTCGACCCAGCTACACTTTTATTACCTTAAAGGAATTGTGAAACAAAAGGGTGAGCACAACTAGCTCAGTAAAGAATATTATGCCTAAGATAAATAAATTATCAATAGTCTTCATCAGTAATAAATCAGAGATTTAGAACATATGGTAGATGATAAAACTTTTCAACCATAGTTGCAGCGGAACGAGCAATCCATTAGAAGAGTCAAATAGACCATAAAATCTATTATCTTCTCCATGTTAAAAGTCCACCAACAATGTTTTATCCCTATAACATCAATCAACAATTCCTGTCCACAATCACGTGTATAACTCATAATCGTAATTGTAGTTCTAAATTCCTTTCCTCATCCAAGACAAAGATAATTTTCATCACTTGTCTTTACCTGAAACATCAAAGATCATGGTTATACCAAATCACAGTTCATGTTCATAATCATACTAATAAATTCATCTTTGCACCACGACCCAAAAGATATTCATCAACAGCCCATCTTTACACTACAAAGCAAAGATATTCATCAACAAATCATCTTTGCATTACGAGCCAAAGATATTCATCAATAATTCATCTTTGCACTACAAAGCAAAGATATTCAACAACAGTCATCTTTGCATTACGAGCAAAAGATATTCATCAATAATTCATCTTTGCCTTCACTGTGCTAAGATATTCATCAACAAGTCATCTTTGCATTACGAGCCAAAGATATTCATCAATAATTCATCTTTGCTCTACAAAGCAAAGATATTCAACAACAGTCATCTTTGCATTACGAGCAAAAGATATTCATCAATAATTCATCTTTGCACTACAGGCTAAGATATTCATCAACAAGTCATCTTTGCATTACGAGCCAAAGATATTCATCAATAATTCATCTTTGCACTACAGGGTAAATATATTCAACAACAGGTCATCTTTGCATTACGAGCAAAAGATATTCATCAATAATTCATCTTTGCACTACAGGCTAAGATATTCATCAACAAGTCATCTTTGCACTACGAGCCAAAGATATTCATATATCAAAGAAATACATAATCATTTTAGAAGTTATATAACAATAATTATAACCATGTTGATCAATTCACCTTTGCACTTAAGCTAAAATATTCAATTGTAAATTCAATGGTCATGATCATACCAACAAACAATTCAACTTTTGCACTTCGGCCAAAGAGAACCTATGGTCACGCGATCATACCAATAATCTACCCATCTTTACACTCAAGTCAAAGAGAAATATCATCATTAGGGTTATAAGAATGTTATATAAAAACAATATAATCAAAACATGGTTTTAATTTCAAGAGTAAGATTCATAAATCAACGATAATTTGGTCAAAGAAGAAACCAATTTATCGTGAATAATACCCCGTATTCGTACATAGTATCGTATACGTGCATAGTAACCTCGACACGAAAAGATAAAGTTTCATAATAAAATTCATATCCATATTTATAACACCTTAATCCAAATGTTATAAATCACTTAGAAATCTCATAATCTAATATTATTAATATTATAATAATATTTTAATCATTTCTAAAACTTATAAACAATTTAATTAAATTGTTTACACTTTACTAATTAATGCATTTAATCATCATAAAATGCCAAACTCATAAGATTTCATCACCAATAACCAAAACCCTCATCAAAAATCTGCATATACCTCATATATGATTCTCAAGCCATAAAATCATATTTTTCAATTTTCTTACTTCACATAACATATTTAATTCATTTACTCATAACTAGAATATTTTCATGAAAAATACCAAATCAGTTCCAAAAATATTTCTTTTCTGGGATTTAGCATAACATAGTCCCATATTGAACATATATTTTTTTTCAAAATTTAAAAATTCATTTACTATTTTTCATATGGCCAAAACCACCGAATATTTAAACATTTATCATAAATTATACTTTTATCCAAAAATTCTGAAATTAATACGGTATACTGATATTATATAGATGTACTCCCTATAAAAATTTTATCAATTTTGGAGTTAACCACAAGGAGTTATAAGCGGTTACTTTTAAAATAGTCTTTTCTCATAAAATTCATAACTCTCAATCTATACATCCAAAAATCGCCATTTTTGGACACAATATATAAAACTCATCAAATTATCATTTCAAATTTTTCCAGAATTTTTGAAGGTTCAGAAAAATTTCGAAACTAAAAACATAATAACCCTTAAAATCCCTTACTATCCCTTACCTCAAAAGAGCAGTACTTCTAATTAGAATAACGCTGAACGAACTTGCACCGTATAGCAACACTCAAAGTATACTCAAAATACTCACAAGAATACACTCGATAATATAGAGAGAAAAACTTGATTTAAAAGTGATTTTCAATTCTAACCTAAGCACCCTATTTATAGGAAAAATACTTAGAACACCAAAGCAGAAAATTTAATAAATTATTAATATAATAAATTTGAATTCCTACGCCCATTTTTTTTTTGTTCAAACTTCAGCAACACAAGTATCTCACCTTACAAAACTTACAAAAAACGTTTTTCATAATTAATTAATTTAAAACTCCAAAAATAATAATTAATTAATCCTAACTTCAATAATTCATAATAAATAGCCCTTTTTGTCAGAAAATTCGAATCTCATGAGTTTTTATAGGAAATTCAATTCTCTACAACTTTACAGAAGAAAGTTTTTCCGAACTCCAAACAGAAATTGACCGAAATCCACAAACGGGCGATTTTGCAGGCTATAATCAAATTTCAGTCAATAAATGGGGTCCACCGACATGTTTAACATGTTTTAAACATTTATTGCAACAAAAATACTCTTCATCCTCGTATACTCATATATCCCACATTCGTTGTAAAATATCACCATTATTATATTATTAAAATATAATAATATATTTAAATGAATTATTTTATCGGAAAAGATAAAATTTCAATTTTCAACAATTGTCACATTAAAATTTTCTCCATCTATGTCCATATAAAATAGATATTTTCCTCATCATAAAAATCAATAATTAATTATTCACAAATAATATTACATAATCACAATATTGACAACCAGGCTGTTTCCAAGAAAGAGGTGGCTTTCCAATAAGAATTTCTCCTTCAAGCGCCAAGCAATTAGGTGACCAAACCTCTCCTTAGATGTAAACTTTCTAGGCATTGCCAATAATGTTATCCAATAATATTATTCAGATAATATGAATTATTGTCTAGATAATGGAAAATCTATCGTACGTGACAATTATTGAAACAACAATAATATAAAATATCAACGTAGCACTTATTGAATCAATAAAATAAAATATTGAACAGTAATTACTGTAACAATTATTGAGTAATGCCTTCTTACGAAAAAAATTTATCATGCTTCATGAATAGTACTCGTGAATAGTAACTCGTGAATAGTAACTCATGAATAGTAACTCTCGTGAATAAGAACTCATGAATAGTAACTCGTGAATAAGAACTCGTGAATAGTAACTCATGAATAGTAACTCATGAATAGTAATTAAAAAAAAATTGAATACTTTTATTTCATAAAATTCGGGGTCTTACATATATCATTTTCTTAATTAATAGTCTCAAACTATTACATAGAATACCACAAATCTTATTTGGTTAGCTTTCCGTTTCCTTTGTTTCTACATGAGCTTTCTGGTTCTTCACACTTAGCTGAAAACATTTAAATTAAGCAAGGATGAGCATTTGAGTGCCCAACAAGTAATAGCAATTATATATATAAGCTGAAAGAATTTAAATATTTTCTTTATACTACCCTTCTACAACGATTCAACAGTTGTGAAGTAATTTGTACCAATGATAATAATATATCAATTCTATACCAAATCTTTAAAACTATGTACTGACTATAAATAGGGTTAATGTGACATACTATGAACATTATTTTCATTTTAAAAACAGTTAAACAGAAATTCATCTGTAAACCGTCATAACTTACGGGCACGGGGGGTGATCAGCCCGTTATGCCCTGCATTGATCAATACTACATGCAAGAATGAGGGTATTGTTCACTCTGTCCGCCTTGGGCGCATAAAAGTTTTCCCGTGTAGGGATTTTTATACTTGTCTGGGTTCCAAATCAAAGGTTTTATCTTGTTCAACAATAATCTATAATTCAACATATATGTATACGGTTAATTGACAAAGATGTATCAACATGTGATTAAATATAATGATTATCCAAGTGGGGACACTTGTATAACCATTTATAGAAATTAACGAACAAAATATATATCTGAATTACTATATACTAACATGTTGATAATCAATGAGCGTATATAATATAGGGTTAATAATCTGTACAGTAATAATATAATTCATAAATATTCTTACTCATGTCCATTGCATAAAGAAAATGCAAAGATAAGATACTTGCTTGATGTGTTGCTTACAATTCACAACTTAGTTTTATCGTTTATATCACGACCTATCATTAATCAGATCATTCCTTCGATTAGAACAACATATTATAACACATAGTACTGCATTTCGCAGTCAGCACATAACCTAATCACATTATTACCCATGTTTAACAATCATTGAATCACAAATAATCACATATCTAATTAAATTATCTAAGTCCAGATCAATTTCTGAAACATATCGCGGTACCGACAGCTTTATCGGATAATTATCGAGTCTAAGACTCTATTTTGTAACTCAATATCTATAAATATCAGTCATATTATTTTTAAATGACTTAATATAATTTTAAAACATTTATTATAATTTATCATGAATTTTCAAACACCTGAATCATTATTAAATGATTTAAATATTAAACAATTCTTTTATCATTAATATTTAATTAATATTAAACTATTAATAAAATCATTTCCAAAATATTAATATTACCCTTAAATGATTTTTAAAATATTTAAAATCATTCTTAAATAATTACCATTAATATTAAAGTATTAATGTCTTATTTATCAAAATATTAAAAGTCATTAATTATAACTTAAAATATTTTTAATCCATATATATCCTTTTAAATGATTTTTAAATTAATAAAACCAGTTTTTTAAACTATTTATTTAATATAATTATTAAATAAATTTAATATCATTAATAATAAATTAATAATTATTAATATTAAATTATTAATGAAATTATCCTTTAAATATTAAAAGTTATATTTTATAACTTAAAATATCTTTAAACACTTTATTTTCATTTAAAATAATTATTATAATATTAAAATTATTTTAAAACTAAATTATTTAATATAATTATTAAATAACTTTAATATCATTAATAATAATTAATTAATTAATTTTATCTTTAAATATTAAAAGTTATATTTTATAAATTCAAATATTTTTAAATACCTTAATATTATTTAAAATGATTTTTAATGTAATAAAATCATTTTTAATTAATTTATTTAATTCATTTAGTAAATAACTTAATATTCATTAATATTAAATAATTAATGAAATTTATTTTAAAATATTAAAAGTTATATTTTATAACTTAAATTATTTTAAATAACTTATTATCATTTAAAATGATTTTAATATAATAAAATCATTTTTAATTAATTTATTTAATGCATTTAATAAATAAATTAATTATCAATAATATTTAAATAAATACTACTATTTATGAAAAATATTTCAAATTATTAAAATTTAATTTTTATAACTTAAAAATAATTTTTAAAATAATTTTTGTAATTTTTGGAAATTAAATACTATTTTTATATAATTTTTGAAAATAATTAATTAATTTTAATTAAGTCTGTCATTAAAATTCGCCTATAGCTGCATGCAACTGTCATATATAGGTGTTCTTCGTGTTCTTCATGCAACCTAGAAAATCATAAGCAGTTACCGAGCTACTAAGTTTGACCATTCATAATTTAGTGTGTGATGTGTTTCTAGAAATTATGTTGCTCATATTATGTAGTTCGAATGCAAGACTACAAGATACAACAATAAACAGGATCATATCATGCATAACCAAAGAGATCTGATCTCTCAAACAAGCTGTCAGACATGTTCTTCATTTCTGGGTTACCCTAAAATGAAGAACAGGTTGTCTGTCCATTTTTGGCCTTCTATAACATTCGATTCTTGTGCGTTTTGTGTGAACTAATGCATCCAGTATGTAGATAACATATACGTCTAGAGATCGATTACATAAAACTGAATAAACAACAACAAAATCAAAAGATATAAGCTGGTCAAATCTTGTCAGAGATCATGCACTTAAGTTTTCTGGGTTACCCAGAAAACTAAGTTCGTGATCTTTTGGCCTGATTTAACCTTCCACTGACTTCGATCCATTAGATATTTAGGCGATCTACAAGCTTAATTTTGAAGTCCATATACCACAGTACAAATTTATTACAACATAAACAACAAATCATCATCCAGAAATGAGATCAAGGCTCATCAATAACTTGTCAGACACTGAAAACCTATTTCTGGGTTGCCCAGAAATGGTCCGGTCATGGTCGGTCAACGACCTTTGACCAACAATACCTATCAATCTAGGCCTGATCTGGACCTCTTATGAATTTTAGAACACAGATCTCATGACACACTACAAGCTCAAACATTTAAAACACAAAAATCAAACACATACAGAGATCTACATGACCTGACATTCGTTGTCAGACGACTGTTGAACTTTTTTCCAAATTTTGTAAATCTTCAAATCCGAGCCTCTAGATGTTATGGATTCAACATCTAGCAACCCAGATCATCCTTAGACACCTTATACAACATGTTTAACAAAAAAAGTTTAACATCAAACAACAAATCGTTGGATCTTGGCTAGGGTTTATACCTTCTTTGATCAATTCTGATTTTGGCTTATGTATTTGTTATGGTTGTTCGTGGGGCTTGGTTCTTGACTGATATTATGAAATAATTTCTGAGGTTTGGGGCTTGAGAGAAAAGGTTTGAGTGTTGGACAAAAATAAGTGAACAAATGTCATTCTCTCTCCTCCAATCTATTTATATATGATGTTGGATGCATGAATTGGTTGAGATAGAGGCTTGTTGCTGTCAATTATAAGTCAATGGAGTTTATAGAGTTGGTAAACAACCCCTCCTAATGTCAAACCCTACTAGTTAGCCAAAATAATACAACTAGGGGCAAAATGGTCATTTGATAAATCATTTTAATGGCAATTTTGTAACTTGTCAAACCCTTAGGGTTTAACCCTAAGGTTTAACACAAATTGAATGATTTAGCAATTAGGGTTTGCACAAAAAAAATAAAATTAAATAAATTTTAGTTTCTTAAAATTTGAAATTAGGGTTTCCTAATTATGATTAATTATCTAATCACACTATACATGAACATTAGTGTTTTAGTGTCCACTAATTAGCATTTAGCTTACAATTAATAAATTAGGGTTAACAAATTAGAAAATTAGGGTTACTAAGTTTAGATTTAGGGTTTCTAGTTAATTAGGGTTTCTAATTTTTGTTAGGGTTTTCCTAATTAACAAATATAATTCTAATACTTGTAAATTAATCACCTTAACACAATTACTAATAATCTCAAACTCTAAATTGAGTTTCTAATTTAGGGTTTTCTCATTTCAAAAATTAGGGTTTTCGAAATATTAATTAGGGTTTCTAATTTAGAATTTTATAATTAGGGTTTTCTAAAGATTAGGGTTTCTAGATTTTTAATTAGGGTTTACTTAATTAATCCACAACATAAATTATATAACACTATTATATAACAATCTTGTCTTGTAAATTGGATCTCAAATTAGGGTTTAACATTATTAATAGGGTTTGTCAAAATACAATCGTAATTGACCAACCATTATCAATACTGAGACATCTGAGAACATATTCATAGCAATCGAAAAAAAAAAATATAATTAATATTATATTATTATTCTCATATTTTGACAATAATCCAAAATTAGGGTTTGAATTCCATATCTCGATTTATTCTTCATATTTAACCTTAATAATTAAGGTAAAATATTTAATTTAATAATCTGTACTAAAATTCATATCATAAAATAATTATTATAATTATTCTAAAAATCACTTCATATATTATATAAATAATATATTTTTATGGAAAATAATTAATAAAACATTTATATCTTAAAATTAATTATTATAAAAATATACTTTATAATAATCAATAATTCTAAAATAAATTTATTTGTAAATATTTATGTAATAAATATAGTTTTATTTACCACATAAATACTTATACACATTATCTTGTACAAATCCTCATCCTTAAAATAAAAAAAAATTTATACGCAAAATTTCTTATTTATTTATATAGAAAATATCGGGTTGTTACAATGCGAAAGAGATCTAAATTCTTAGATAGCTTAAAACTAAAATATTCTCAATCAATTAATTACTAAAAAGAGGATTAGTAAATCTGGATAGATTAGTACATACGTTGCTTGCTCATTAGATGAGGATGACTGATCTCATGATCATTTGTATGGAGACACTAAAGCAAGTATGTAGGTGCTTATTGGAGAATAAGTTCACTGAACGTGACTCACTACGGAATACCTAATGGAGTTTTACTTGCCTGTCAATAGGAATTCATGAAGTGATAGTAGTACAAATGATCCTTAAACTTGAGATCATCATAGTATCTTATATATAATGAATTACACTTTGACTTATTCTTTAAGACTCTTAGAGTATATCAAAAGGTATGCTTGGGTGTAATAAGTTATATATGGCAATAATGAATGATCAATATAGAATCTACCACTTCTAATAAAAGAAGAGAAATGTCATATGTGATTCGATAAATGACAACCCAGGAATCCTTGGCCAAAGTAAAATGAAAATAGAAAGTAGTTCCTAATTTGTATTTATTCGGAGTTGTGCATTTGGGAATTGAAATATATATAATTAAATAAAATAAGACTTGACAGTAATTCCATATCTTATATTTAATTGAGACATTGTATGGTGGAAGGATTGAATTGTACGATAACTATTTACTCAAAGGTTCTTTTATGATTAATGTTGAAATCTATATTATCTGGAAAGTCGTTGATCGCTAGGGAGGCTTATCCCTATTGTAGATTAAATATTATTTATTTAAATAAATTAATAATTTAATTTATTTATTTCAATTAGATTAGAAGTGTTCTAATTGATTCATTCACAACCGGTTTATTATGGAGAACCTAAAGGGTCACACCATAAAAGGAAGAATAATTATTTAAAAAGTTAATAGCATAATCGTAATAATATGTTAAGTATATTTAATTTAATCTATGGTGATAGAGTAAATTAAATAGTTTAATATTTATTATTTAATATTTTAGAAATATTAAATATAAATTAATAAGAGGTTTCTTATTAATATTATTAATATTATTAATTTTAATTTCTAAAAGAGTTTAGGTATTGATTTAATATAAGTACTCTCATCTATTCCTAATAAAATTAAGAGGCAAATTAATTAAAAGAGTTTAATTAATTATCCCTAATTAGATTAGGGAGTCTATTTAATTAAAGGAGTTTAATGAAATAAATAATACTTTATTATATTAAATAGGGTTACCTGATATCTTTATAAGATGAGTCTTATATCAGATATCAGAAATACGTAATTCCAATAGTTGGATAGTACACCCCATTTTCTATAGAGATAGAAAACTAGGGTTTTAGCCAATACATCTTTCTTCTTAAAAATTCTTCTTCCTTGGTGGATCACCTGTAGAGACCATACACTTGGGTGGCTAACGTTGATCAAAGGAAGAAATCAAGCCGGAGATTTAAGGAGATTGCGGAGAAGTAGGAGTTGAACTCGTACTTGTGGAAGCTCGTATCTATAAGGGTATGATTCCATAACTTCTTGTTCTTCATTTTAATTAATAATATGCATAAAAGATGATCCGGGTAATTTGTTTGTGAAGAATTTTAAAATCAGATTTTACTTTGCTTTCGCTAATTTTGCAATTTGATTGCTACTTTGGTCTTCACAAAACCTTACAATAATGCCATCCAATCTTATATTGCCATACTAGCTGTCCCGACCCCTGCGGGAGGCACCCGTTCGGGATAACAAAGCCTTCCTGAAAGATCTGACCTTATAACGCCATCCAACCTTATACCGCCATAATAGCCATCCCGATGATGAGTGGGTTTCATACCTGCGAATTGGGTATTTTTCGGACCTAAAAAAATTGTTATTCCATGTGTTTTAGTATTGTTTTATGTGTTGTGTTGTGTTTATATTGCAGGGTCAGGTGGAATGACTAAAGCAGCAAAAGAAGGGCAAAACTTGGAAATTCTAGAGTAGATACCCGTCAGAGCGGGCATTCCATAAGCAAAGTCACCCACCGGGGCGGGGGTACACGTCATCAAGTAATTTAGATACCCGTCGGGGCGGGCTTTACCAAGCATAAAATACCCGTCAGGGCAGGGGTACGCGGCAGATTATTTGTGACAACCCAGAATTTTCGATTATCCAGAATTTAGGTTTAAAGAATTAGTTATTAATAAAAGGAATTTTTATTAATACTATTATGTGCTATGTGTTTATTAATCGTTCTATAACCTAAGATGATTATAAGTCGGGAGGATTCTGGCTGCGAGCTAGATTAAACGAGTAAGAATTTTCAAGATTTAAAATGAAAGTTTTCCTGAACAAAATATTTTTCGGGAAAAAGACGAAATAGGCACTATTCATCCGTTTACGCCGGAGATTTATTTTGAAATTCCGAGAAGTTATTGATTACGTAAAATGTTGAGACGTGATGGAATATTCAATAATATTTCAGTTATGGCAAAAACGAAGTTTTCGCCTGCGGACTCAAAACCTAAGGGTTAGGAAAAGTGAGTTCTAAGAATGTAATGAGTACGTATAATAACTAGGGTTATTATGCGTGAGAAATATGAGTATGATATGAGTTATTATACGAGTATAATATGAAGATTAGTACGATGTATAATACGAATATCGTACGAACAAAATACGAAGAGAATACGAGAATACGAGAAAGGAATGCGTAGAATACGATAATTCTAAATGGACTTTGTGTTCATGGACTTTGTAGAATCCAATTGGACTTGGATTATGTCAAGCCCAATGCTTTGTGAAGTTAAGCCCAAGTTAGGCCCAATAAGAATTAGGGTTAAGGCCCAAACCATGAAAAGAAACCGCGGATCGAACCGATGGGTAAACGGATGGGTAAGAACCAATGGGGCAACCCATGGGGTGACCCATGGGCATGTGGGTCGGCCACTTGGCCACCAAGTTAGGGTAGTGGCCAAGTAAACTTGGTGGCTAAGTGTTGGAGGAGGTGGGAATAGTAAGGAGGTGGGGGCGAAATGACCAATTTTCCCTAAGCTTTGGTTTTCTATAAATAGGAAGCTAAATTTCATTATTTTGGGATTTTGAAAAATCCTACACTTGAGAGAGAGAGAGAGAGAGAGAGAGAGAGGAGAAGGAAGAGGTTGAGCATGAATGCTCGGATCAAAAGTGATCGTGAAATAAAAAAGCTTGTAAATCGCCGGCTTTGTATAATGGAAGACGATTAAAGAAGAACGGTAATCCGAACCCTAGTTTCTTCTAATATTTTCTTTATGTTTTCTATGTCAAAAACATAGCTTAATGAGAATAAGAAGTAAAAGAGGTTAGTAATGATTTCATATGGTTGAAATCATAAGAAAATGAAGAAATAAGAATTAGAAATTTAGTTTATAAATTTCTAAAGGAAGTATAAGATTCGTGTTGAGCGATCCGAATGAATCTTATGAACGAGTAGGTGAAATAAGTAATGAATGATGTTCTATAACATCAAATTCCAAGAAAAAGTAGAATCGTAATAAAAAAATATCGATTAAAATGAAGAACGAACGAAGAACGTGAAGAACACGAGGAACGTTGTTGATGGACAAATTTAAAACCATCGTAGGATAATTGTTGTTGATGGACAAATTTAAAACCATCGTAGGATAATTGTTGTTGACGGACAAGCTTAAAACCATCGCGTATAAGTTAATTGCATATTTCTTGGTTAGGAACAGTAGAATCGTTCATGAAGAACGGATTAAAACTTAGCTATAACGAAGTTATGGCAAAATTTTCGTAAAAGACGAACAAGAATTAGAAAGTTAGAGAATGAACCCGAACGTGTAGGGTTTCAGAAAAAAGTATGAGAATGTAGAAAACGTGAGTCGTGGACTGAAGAACGAACGAGTTCCTAGTTCGGATGATCGAATTACGGACGAACGAAGAGCGTTAAAAACATAAAATGAACGAAGGGTTAAGATTAAGCCAATCGAATGGCACGTAACGGGTTTAGAATGAATTTCTGCTCAATGGGTATTAAAGTACGTAAGATAAGGAAGAGAATGGCTTTGGAACGACCTCGTTTCGAGTTATAACGCAGAAGTTATGAGATCGTAAAGTACGCGTCTCAAACATAATACAAGACTTAGAAATTTTTCTAGGGTTTAAGCTTAAGCGCCAGTTGCACGTACCGAAGCTTTGAAAGTGGCGCACAGTAACTAACTCGACCATAAACTTCTGGAGAGTGGCACCGCAGCGCGAGAGATAACAAAGGGTTTAGCCAAGCAGGCAAAAACCAAGGAAGAAAGTGATAGGGCGCGCGTAACGAGAGAGAGAGAGAGGAGAGCACACCACTACGGCCATAGAGGCAATGCCTTAAAATGAGATTTTTATTTCTCAAGTACTGGGGGATGTGAAAGAAAGAAGTATGAACACGTAGTTCACATAATGTAACACTTAAGTAAGTGTGTTAAACCTTTAGTGAAGGTTGGACGGAAAGATTTAATGAGATTAAAAGATAGAGAATGTAAACGGTAGATTACGTAACCGATATCCGGGGACCGTAGTCGTGATGAAACGAACATGAGGGATTGTTAAGATTGTGATTCCTTAGATGTGAGACCCCAGATTTTATCAATAAAGATTTAAATTTTGTCGAAATAATTTTTAATATTATGGTGTGAATTTGAGATAATATTATAGTTGTGGGTAGTATTTATAAATTTTGCAAAGTATGCAAGTGGTTATATTATATTCGATTGGTTGGGGAATATTCGATTATAGCAGGGAATATTCGTACAACGGCTCAATCATTGGTGGACCCCACAACAGAATTATTGTCGGATTGAGAAAACGACAAAAATATTTTATTGAAATAACTACGGAAGTTTTACCGTGGATACTTGTTGAACTACTCTTGTAGTAAAAGTACAAGAATACGTGTGGTTTGCATAAGTAGCACACAGTATTGATTATTGATGCTTATGTGAGAAGTCACTCGGTTTTGATTCCATTATTGTCGATTAATAATATGAATTATTATAAGCGATAATGACGCTTTTATTTTATTCAGATTATTAACGTAATAAAATGTAAATATTTTTTATATAAAATGTAATACTTTATTAAAGTTATTCTATAAATAGAATATATTATATTTTATTATGCATAGTGTTGCATAGTGTTTTGCATAGTGTTTTGCATAGTGTTGCATAGTGTTGCATAGTATTTGCATAGTAAAATGTTTTATATAAATAGAATATATGATATTTTATTTAAAAGATTTTGCTTTAAATATGGACTGCCGATTAAAGTAAATCAATCTGGACCGCTCATGGATTAATTACTATGCATTCTATTTTCCTATAAATAGAAGCTCATTCCTTCATTATTTTCTTACTTAATTCACCGAAACTCTAGAGAGAGAAATTATAGAGAAGCTATAGAGAAAAATCTATAGAGAGAAAAGAAGAAGAGTATTCGCACTTCACTACTTTGATATCCAAAGTCTTTTTACTAGTAAGGGATATTATTTGTTGTACCGTAAGGGTGTTATTCTTTCTTAATCATGAAGAGAACTTCATTATTCCATTCATTATTATTCTCGTTGAATAACTTTTGTAAAAAGTGGCATACCCTACACATAACCCAGATACGCCAGATACCCTATACTTGGTGAAATCCTTATATTATTCCATTCTTATTTATTCATTGGAATAACTTTGTATCTGCTTAATCCCACGTACTTGGTGATCTTCTTCATTATTCCATTCTTTATTATTCTCATTGGAATATCCTGTTTGTGTGTTTTACACCGACACTGGTTCCATTGTTTATTATTCCGCATTTATTATTCTCATTGGAATATCCTCGTCATGTGTTTTACACCGGACCGGTTCCATTGTTTATTATTCAAAGATTTATTATTCTGGTTGATCATCCCGCTTGCGGTGAATTTCACCCGACCGGTTCCGCTATTATTATTCTCTCGTTGAATAACTCACTATGCTGGCAATCGCATGCACGGTGATTTCTTTTGTTATTCCATTCTTTATTATACCCAAATAAGTTAAAACTTTGACTTCTATACTCCATGAAATTAGTAGAATATCCTTGATATTTGCGTTTCATCCAAAGATCTTTTCATGGAAATATTCTTCCGATCATTCTTGAATTTTACTCTACAAAACAAAGATCTTGTTGACAATTTGGACGTTACTAATTCCTCGGATAAAATAATTCTTGAACTTGTTTTATTGAATTATTATGTCATTGTCATCATCCTCATGATATATTATGTTATCTTTGGCTTACGCAAGCATGATTTAACTTAGTATGATTATGACCGTGGATCATTCTAAGATAATCATGGCTTGTTATAAATGATGTGATAAAAGTCCTCGGTGGCACTGTAATGCGATGATGGATAGTTTTTGGTATGATTATGACCGAGGGTGATTCGGTATAGTCATGACCATTGATAATTTGATGAAAATCCTTGACCGTGGTACGTGGATGATTAGATGTGGTGGTTTATTTATTAAAATTTGAGTCTCAAAGATAAAAAATTGATGAAAACCTTTTAAAACCTAAAAGATAGTAGATTTTATTCTCTACTTGACTCTTTTAATGGATTGCATATTCCACTGCAGCTTAAACCGGTTGTCTATTGTATTTTATCGCTTTAACATCACAAGGCTAATGATAATTTATTCTGCATTATCTTAGTCATAATATTTCTTCTTGGGCTAGTTGAGCTCACCCTTTCTTTCACCGTTTCTCTTCGAAATGAGAACATAGTTTGGGACGAGTCTGGGAACGGAGTAATGGTCCAGAGGATAGCATTAGTAGTCCTCACTATTACGTGAAAATAGTGTGATAATAGTTGTAATGAGGACTCCTTTTGAGTTTGTATAATATCTAGTAGACAATATTTGTATTCAAACTCACGCTTTATGTGTCAGATTGTACACCTACAGCTAGGTTAGTAAGTTGTATTTGAATTTATGTACCATGTAAGTGGCGACCCAAGATGGGTGACGATACCTAATTTTGGGGGCGCCACATTAGGTATCGAGCTTAGGATATGATCCTCGCTAAGATGTGAGAATAGTACTAGGAGGGAGAGACGGGAATACCTTCGCTAGTATGACCTACCTAAGTTTATTTGGTATTTGATTGGTCACGAGAGTATAGTGATAATATGTTGCATGTCAATTAACCCTTATTTTGTGGCGGTGTTTGAAAATGGCATCCGAGAATGTTGAGAATAGCAATGGAGCACGTGAGACCGCTGATTCTCCACGTATCAATAATCGTGACAATGTGCAACAGATGGCGATAATCCTCCGTAAACAACAACACCGATCAATCGACGGACGACTTGTGCGCTTAAGAAGTTTTAGAATTCATGCAACATCAAAGTAAAGCGACTCCTGCCCAAAACGTAGGTGGAAACACGGAAAACTCTCTCGGTCACCGCTAAACAATTCAAGGAGCCGGGACCACCGGAGTTTAAGGGAGAGCCAAAACCACTTCGGCGCGAAGCATGGATAAAGCAGACACAAAGATATTTGATGTCTTGGGATGCTCCGAGGAGCAAAAGGTTCCTTTTGCCGCCTTTTATGTTGTGCGAGAGGCGATTCATCGGTGGAAATCGGTAAAACGTACTCAACCTCGTCAGATTGAAGATATCTTGGGAGAAGTTCCAGAGTCGTTCAACGACAAATACTTTCCCCGAAAGTATTCGCCACATGAAGGAGGTGGAGTTTATCAAGTTGGAACAAAATAATATGACCGTGTCGCAATACGAGGCAAAATTTGCGAGTTATCACGATTAAGTCCCCACTTGGTGGATAATGAAGAGAGAATGGTGCGAATGTTTTTAAGAGGTTTGAAGTCGGAGATACGCCAACATCTTATTTCTCATAAACCGTGTTTGTATTCGGATGTTGTAAATAGGGCTCGCTTATTGGGCGCGATAACGAGTCAACGCAACTAAAAGAGAGCAAATGCAAGAAAATTATAATACCAAATGAGAATAGTCATCGAAGTGGTGACAACAAGCGTGGAGGGAATCAACAGGCGGATATGGTAACCACTTGGGTAATAATCGGTCAAAGCAATAAGAATGGACATTTCAAGAAAAGGAGATTCAACAATAATGGAAAGACGTCAAGACCAAAGACCCGTTGTTAAGGAAGGAGAAAGACCACCTATCATATGCTTCAAATGCGGAGAGAGGGACACATCGATCCGAATCAGCGCCATGTACATTCCAAAGCATGTTATAATTGTGGAAGAGAAGGTCACTTAGCTCGATTTTGTCATTTCATCAAGACAAATTCAACTAGGATGGAGGCACCAAAGGTCGTCCCCGCATAAAACCAAAGCTCAGTAGTTTAAGAGAGAGCATTTTTTTCTCGTAACGAGGAACCTTAATAAAATTATCACGGGTAAGTTAATCATAAGCTCTTGCGAAGTCTATACCGTGTTAGATACCGCCTCTACCCACTCTTTTATTTCACCTAGTTGTGTTCAACGCTTAAATTTGACTCAAAGAAGTTAAACTTTGACTTATTGGTTGAAACTTCGTTAGTAGGAGCCTTCGTTACCGCTTACTATTTTTAAATCTTGTTTGGTTCAAATAAACATTTTCACGCTACTTCGTCGATCTTATCTATTTGAAAATATTTGCCTTTGATGGGATTTTAGGAATCAATTGGTTAACTACTCATCATTCTTTTCGTAAGGTTGTTAGCTTTTATATTCATAACCAACTTGTTGTGCGAATTCAAGTAACCAAACTACTAAAGTCAATTATTGTCATATCAAGCCATAAGTAAAGAGCCCCGAACCTTTCGTTGTTGACTTCCTGTGTGGAATGCACCGGGCTTTGACTTTCTCAGAGGCGACATCGTGAATGAAAATGGCAAGTTTATAGGTATCATTGTGAGGTGCTATCTAGGTTAAGGGATAGAAGTCACAAAGTGGTATCAATGTGACGTCTTATCCAAGTCTTGGACGAGAGTAACAATTTTGAATGATATTTCTATCATTAATAAATTTCTTGGCGTATTCTTGAAGACTTCCTAGCCTACCCTAGAGCTTGAAATCGAATTTTGTATTGACCCCAGTATAAAACCCATTTCTTAAACCCTCAAATATTTCTTCAACTAAAATGAACAGTTTACGTGGTTTATGATGAAAGTCATAATAAAAGCATTGGACTAATGAAAATCATGGGTATATGAAGTATTAGTAAGTGTTATGATGAGTTATGTGGTTATTATGTGAAAACATGAATGTTTCTTAGAAATCACAAAGGGTTGAAAAATCAGATTTTGGTGAAAAACGTAACATGAAATTCAATTGACCATATCTCCTATTATATTTTGAATTTTTGAGTGTGGTCAAGTCCTAGAGTTAGATCTATGAGTTACCTAACTAATCCAAGTGGAATTACTGGAAAAGGTGTTGTAGATTTTTGTGTGGACTGATTTTAGCAAAGGAGTGCAAAGCTGCAAAAACCGAAAAAGCTTCTGCCATGATTTTAGAGAGGCTGTTTCGGCCACTTAAATTATGAGAAAAATTCTGGCCTTTTGGGACATGAAGGTATATGGTATAAAGTACCTGCTGTCCAAAAATGAGCTCATTCTGACTTAAAATGAGCAAGTTATGACTATTTCAATATTTAGGTTTTTCCGATTTAAAATGCTATAACCGGAGTTCTATAACTCCGATGACCATGAAATTTAAACTAGAAACTCACGTTAACATGTGTAAGGTCCTGCCAAGATTTGGGAATTTTTGGAGTTAAACTTGAGGTAGCTAATTTCTTAAGGAATTAATTAGAAATTAATTTTTAAAAAATAGTAAATGAATTTTAAAAATTCCGAGAAAAATATATTTTCATTATGGGACTATATTATGCTAAATCCCAGAAAAGAAATATTTTTGGGACTGATTTGGTATTTTTCATGAAAATAGTTTAGTTACGAACATATGAGTTAAATATTTTATGTGAAGTAACAAAGTTGAAAATAGGATTTTATGGCTAGAGAATCCTATATAGAGTATATGCATATTTTTTTGAGGGATTTGATAATTGGTGATGATATCTTATGAGTATGACATTTTTGAATGATTAAATGCATTATATGGTAAAGCGTAAACAATTGAGATGAATTGTTTATAAATTTAAGAAGTGATTAAAATATTGTTATAATATTAATGATATTAGATTATGAGATTATTAAGTGATTGATAACATGGGGATATTCTTGAATCTGGATAAATTATATTATAAATGTTTAATATTTATCCTTTATCTCATTTGATTGATTCTTTATATCATTATCCTCATGCTTATATTATGTTGAAAGTCATCTCGCGGCTCAGTAGTGCATAGATGGACTTGGTATGATTATGACTGTGGATTGTTCTAAGTATAATCATAACCGTAATTGAAAACACGATTATCTTCGGTAGTAGTGCATGGATAATTTGTGGTCGTGATACTAATGAATACACGATTATCTTTGGTAGTAGTCATGGATAATTGTGGTCGTGATACTAATGAATACACGATTATCTTTGGTAGTAGTGCATGGATAATTTGTGGTCGTGATACTAATGAATACACGATTATCTTTGGGCCGTAGTGCATGGATAATTCGTGGTCGTGATACTAATGAATATCCTTGGCTCAGAGTGCGTGGATGATTCGATGATATGGATTAATTATTGAAATGAGTCTCAAAGAATGAAATATTAATTCATGGATGTGGTAAAAGTCATCTTTGGTCAGTAGTGCATTGATAGACTTGGTATGATTATGACCACGGATTATTCGGTATAATCATGACCGTAATTGAAAACACGAATATCCTTAGCCAAAGAAGGTGCATGAATAATTCATGGTTGTGATACTATTAAAAGTCTCGGATTATTGGTTTTACAGCTTGTATATCTTTGGCCCAGAGTGCAAAAATGAATTGTTATTGAATATCTTTGCCGGATTGCAAAGATGAATTTAATGTTTTCAACGATAAAGGTATTCAAGGTATCCTCACCTCTTTATCATACCAGTATCGCACCCCAATTTCGGGCGAAATTCCATAAGGAGGGAGATTGTGAGACCCCAGATTTTATCAATAAAGATTTAAATTTTGTCGAAATAATTTTTATATTATGGTGTGAATTTGAGATAATATTATAGTTGTGGGTAGTATTTATAAATTTTGCAAAGTATGCAAGTGGTTATATTATATTCGATTGGTCTGGGAATATTCAGGTTTTAGCGAGGAATATTCATACAACTACCAATCATTGGTGGACCCTAGCGTAATTATTGTCGGATTGAGAAAACGACAAAAATATTATATTGAAATAACTACGGAAGTTTTACCGTGGATACCGTTGAACTACTCGTAAAAGTAAAAATGAATACGTGTGGTTGCATAGAAGCTTACCAGTATTGATTATCGATGCTTATGTGAGAAGTCACTCGGTTTGATTCCATTATCATTTATTAATAATATGAATTATTATAAATAATGACGCTTTTGTTTTATTCGTATTATTAACGTAATAAAATGTAAATATTTTTTATATAAAATGTAATACTTTATTAAAGTTATTCTATAAATAGAATATATTATATTTTATTATACATAGTGTTGCATAGTGTTTTGCATAGTGTTGCATAGTGTTGCATAGTGTTTGCATAGTAAAATGTTTTTATATAAATAGAATATATGATATTTTATTTAAAAGATTTTGCTTTAAATATGGACCGTCGATTAAAGTAAATCAATCTGACCGCTTCATGGATTAATTACTATGCATTCTATTTTCCTATAAATAAAGCTCATTCCTTCATTATTTTCTTTTTACTTAATTCACCGAAACTCTAGAGAGAGAAATTATAGAGAGAAGCTATAGAGAGAAAATCTATAGAGAGAAAGAAGAAGAGTATTCGGTACTTCACTACTTTGATATCCAAAGTGTCTTTTACTGGTAAGGGGATATTATTTGTTGTACCGTAAGGGGTGTGTTATTCTTTCTTATTCATGAAGAGAACTTCATTATTCCATTCATTATTATTCGTTGGAATAACTTTTGTAAAAGTGGCATACCCTATACATAACTTTGTATACGCCATACCCTATACTTTGTGAAATCCTTATATTATTCCATTCTTATTTATTCTCATTGGAATAACTCGATACGCCGAATCCTCAGATACTTGGTGATCTTCTTCTCGTTATTCCATTCTTTATTATTTTGTTGGAATATCCTGTGCATGTGTTTTTACACCTACACGGTTCCATTGTTTATTATTCCGCATTTATTATTCTCATTGGAATATCCCGTCTCGTGTGTTTTACACCCACCGGTTCCATTGTTTATTATTCAAAGATTTATTATTCATTGGATCATCCTGCTTGCGTGTGAATTTCACCCGACTTCGGTTCCGCTTATTATTATTATTCTCGCTGAATAACTTTGTCTCCATGCGGCACCGCATGCATGGTGATTTCTTTTGTTATTCCATTCTTTATTATACCCAAATTGTTTAAAACTTTGACTTCTATACTCCATGAAATTAGTAGAATATCCTTGATATTTGCGCTTCATCCAAAGATCTTTCATGGAAATATTCTTCCGATCATTCTTGAATTTTACTCTACAAAATAGTATCTTGTTGACAATTTGGGCGTTACTAATTCCTCGGATAAAATAATTCTTGAACTTGTTTTATTGAATTATTATGTCATTGTCATCATCCTCATGATATATTATGTTATCTTTGGCTTACGTGCATAGATTTAACTTAGTATGATTATGACCGAGGATCATTCGGTATAATCATGGCTTGTTATAAATGATGTGATAAAAGTCCTCAGTGGCCTGTAATGCAGTGATGGATAGTTTTTGGTATGATTATGACCAAGGGTGATTCGGTATAGTCATGACCATTGATAATATGATGAAAATCCTTGACCGTAGGTACGGGGATGATTAGATGTGGTGGTTTATTTACTAAAATTTGAGTCTCAAATGATAAAAATTGATGAAAACCTTTTAAAATCTAAAAGATAGTAGATTTTATTCTCTACTTGACTCTTTTAATGGATTGCATATTCACGTAGAGTTAAACCGGGTTGTCTATTGTATTTTATCGGTTTAACACATTTGAAGGCTAATGATAATTTATTCTGCATTATCTTAGTCATAATATTTCTTCTTGGGCTAGTTGAGCTCACCTTTCTTTCACCGCTCTCTTCGTGAAATGAGAACATAGTTTGGACGAGTCGGGAACGGAGTAATGGTCCGGAGGATAGCATTAGTAGTCCTCACTATTCGTGAAATAGTGTGATAATAGTTGTAATGAGGACTCCTTTTGAGTTTGTATAATATCTAGTAGACAATATTTGTATTCAAACTCACGCTTTATGTCGTATTGTATTACCTACTTGTTAGGTTAGTAAGTTGTATTTGAATTTATGTACCATGTAAGTGGCGACCCAAGATGGGTGACGTATACCTAATTTTGGGGGCGTCACATTAGATGTTGAGTGATGAAGGTAATGAATAACATTTCGATGTTATGTCATGGTAATGAGAGGTAAGTGTAAAGTGTATAGACGCTGTGAATGCAACGTTGTTACGATGAACGATCGGTCTTAGCATACAACGGACCGTATGGCTTCAACATTAAGAAAGAATAATGAACATGGGGTTCATGGGATTGATAACGATGAATACAATTGAAACCTTGAGTAAAGGTTGAGTGAGAGATTAAGAGACGAGCAAAGTGAACGTCTAATACGTAAACGATCCTCGTGAATCGTAGTTGCGTCGGATGAACGTTCTAAGTGTACAATGGTAGTATGACTTGGACGTTGACGAAAGTAGTAAGTAAGATATGAATGGTATCAAGGAAAGCCGTAGAGAACGGTAAGAAGATTAATGAAAGTGTGAGGGTGAGTCGGATAGATAATGTTAGAATGAATGTAAGTGTTAGACACTTAAGCCAATGTAAGGGTTGAGTGTACGCAATTATTAAATGTGCAGAACCTACACTCTGTGTATGGTTTGACCGTAAGGTAATGAAGAATGTTGTTTAATCATGAACGGTGAAGAAGCTGAATTGAATAACGTATACCGTTAAGAAGACGAGTTAATAAGTATAACTTGAAGACGAGTTAATAAGTATAACTTGGATAAACGTTCCGAGTTGAAGGAACTGGACGTTGTAAGGTATGAATAAGTTCATATGAAATGTTTAAGGTTATGACCTTATAGTATTGACATTGAATGATCGTTTCGAGTATACAAAAGACTGTATGACTTAGACGATAAGAAATGAATCCTGAGGTATGGCATTTAGTTGCCAGAAAGCCGTAAGGAATAAGAAGTTGACATAACGAACATTATAGTTAATGGTTCGTATAAGTTAAGAGAAGTTAGGTTGTGGTACAAACGTAACTTTGATAGTTGACATATGGGAGCTGGGATAAACACTTCCTTCAGAGAGCGAGGGTATATAAAAAAAATGACAACCAATCTAACTCACTGTGTGGGCAGTGTAGATGAGACGGGAACTTGTTTGTTGGTTGTTTGTGGGAAACCACTCAGAGTACCATATGGACTACTAGTAGAGAAGTGATGTGTGCTGAGTCCTATAAAAGTTATAAGAAGAAGATAAGAATGCAAATCATCAAAGATGATAAACGTCTTGAGTAAGACATCTCTGTATGTCATGAAGCCGTAAACCAATAATGAAAGTTAGTCGCGTAAGCTTAAATTGCAAGAACGCGAACCCTAAGAAGTAAAGTTAAGTAAACCAATGCGTAAGTCAAGTATATGACTAATTGGTGTACGTGTTATTTCCTTATGTGTTATATAGGATTTGAATGAGCGCTCAACAGTAAATCGTAAGTTTAGTGCATGCGTAAAAGGCAAGTTTTCTAAATTCATTCATGTTATATGAATGCTAGTTTCTTAATCTTCTCAGATGTTGAACTTGAGAAGTTCTGTCTATGTGCGAATGTGCGATATTTGTACAAGGTGGTAGAATGTATGAGGCCTTGTACCACAATTTGAACACTTCGGTGTTTCTTTGAGATGAACTGTTTTATGATTGAGCTGTTCAATACAAGTATGCTCGGTTTATACATGAACCGTTATTGTTAAGTCTGTGCTAATGATTCTAGCCAGATAGAATATGTATTGAAAAATGTAGAAGAATGAAAGTAGTGTAAAGAGTATGTCATGAATGTTTTAAGATGATAGGAATCGAGACTATTCCTATTATTCAAGCTGCTTCATAACCTTTGTTCGGTTATCAAAGTTCTGAAAAATGTTAAACTCTTGAATGTGTTTGTTCAACGGTTATGACTTGCTGGGCAATTGAATGCTCACACTTGCTCTAAATGAAAAATATTTTTAGCGAACGATGTTAGAAAGAACTTAAGGATCCCATAAAGATCAAGTTGATCGGTATCCAGACGAAGTGCCATTCAGTATATGAATGTGCGTGAAGAACAAGTGAAGACTTTTAATATAGAATGATAGAATTAAACTATAGATTAGTTTAATGAACAGTTATGTATCCTTGGTGGCGGATGAAAGTCACTCGTGTAAGATGAAAAGAATAATGTAATTATCATTATCTGTAATGAAAGAGGTTCTAAGGTTTCGAGAACCTGGGATTTGAGAATGTATGTCATTATATTTAGCTATATAATGAAGTATGTTTGGAAGGAAATGAAATAGTGATATACGGAGTCGGGGTCTGAAAGTAAGCCGGATTTTGGGGCGTCACATTATTGAAGTGTTTTGATGTGATTCTAACTCTAGAGATGTGTAGCTAGTGGATTCAGGTCGTGATAAGGAGAGGATAAAAGGCATATTTCAAGAGGAAAGAAGAGAAATCATCATCAATCATCACCATTAGCAAACCTTAACTTTGGATCGTGATTTTGGAGGATTGAAGCAAGGAGTTGGAGCATGAAGGATACGAAGGGGATTGAAGAAGAGTAGTGGTTCTATTTTTTATTTTTGTTCATCAAATTCATCTTTGTATTCAGGATGCTAGTTACTTTTTAAGGCTACAATGGATCTTTTTGTGTAGTGAAGGTTGTTACGCTTCTATTTTAATTCATTGATGTTATTTTCAGATTCTTCTATTATGGTTTATGCTTAATTTATGAATTGTTGTTGGTGTAAAATCTAGTTACGCAGGCACGCAAGTATACGTGGTCAACAAGTAATAAAGTGTAAGTAGAGTATCGTTTCTACGAGGAATTATTAATACAAATTACCAAATACTAACTCTTTACCAAACTAATTTTATTTAAACAATCAATTTAAGGTTATGAATTAAATTATTTAATTAAACTAATTTTAATTACCACTAGTTTAAAATCAGATTATGGAGATTTAAGGTTAGAACTTTACTTATTGCTTTACTTAAATTATTACACTTCTTATCAATTATGCTCACTATTCTAAATTGGTAATCAAGAACAAATAAATAAATATGATCATCTCTCAATGCATCATACTCAAATCAACTTAAATCTACAGATGATAGAATTAAGAAGAACACCCTAATTAACTAATTCACTATATCTTTATGTGAATTATAATTAAAAATGATTTTAAGCACAAGTTCTCTATCAGATTACATGTGATATATAGGTATATCTCTATCCTAGACATAAATTATGAATTCCAATGCAATGTAGAAAATACAATCGCATACTATTATGATCAGATCTAAATCTAACATCCATCTCTCGAGTTCATATAGATTATCACGGTAATTGTTAGCTAGGCAATTAAGCAATAAACACAACCCATAATAGACAATCCAAGAATAATCACAATAATTAATAGAGAAACATATTAAAATAAACTACGCAACAAGTTCTATTGTAATCTTAAACAAGAATTAAGTTCACGATTAATGAATTAAAACCAAGAATCCACAATTGAATAAACATTAAAAGACAAAAATAAGAGTAGAGAAGAGAAAAAATCTATTGTCAACAAATCTCATGCTCCCTCTTACTCTTGCTCTTGATCTTCAATGGCCTCCAAGTTGCTTTAATCTCCAAATCTAATGAAAACTAGGGTTTTGTCCTAATCTAATGAAAATCTAATCTAATGGAAGAATCCCCCTTAATCCTTGTGATTCTCCTCCTTTTATATGCCTCTTCATGTGTCTTTTAGAGTTCTTAAAGTCCTTGAAACAAACAGCTCAAACCAATCCTCCATGAACTCAACTTCTGAAAACTTTTTTTCTTCCCGACAAGCCTGCCCCGGTGGTACTTTTGCAGTGAGATTGTCCACCCCGACGGGGGTCACTCTTGAATGCCGCCTCAGCGGGCTTTTAAAATTAAGGATGCCCTCCTCGGCTGGCTTTCTG
This sequence comes from Panax quinquefolius, assembly GCA_020205615.1. Classification (NCBI taxonomy): domain Eukaryota; kingdom Viridiplantae; phylum Streptophyta; class Magnoliopsida; order Apiales; family Araliaceae; genus Panax; species Panax quinquefolius. The sequence continues at coordinate 48,904,280 of CM035162.1, forward strand.
CTCCTAAAATTACAAAAATGCCACTAAGATCTGTTTTTCATGTTTTGACCTTCCGAAACCGTTTCCTACAACACAAACACAAAAACAAGTAACAAAAAACTAAAAATACTTAAAGTTAACACATAATTAAGCTTTAACAGTGTCCAATTCGTAGGTATAAAACCCACTCGTCAATTGCTTGATCACCAATTCCTTGTGAACTCATATGAACTAGAGAGATGAAGTATGAGTTTAGACCTAAGCATAGTAGCGTGTGATTGTGATTTTTGCGTATTGTTGGGATTAATAATTTATGTATAGGATAGAGATATACCTATACATCGCGCATAATCTTATGTGAACTTATGATTAAACCTTCTTTAATTGTAATTCACATAAAGATATAGTGAATTAGTTAATTAGGGTGTTCTTCTGAATTCTATCATCTGTGGATTTAATTTGATATGGGTATAATTCATTAAGAGATGGTTATATCTACTTTCGTGTTCTTGATTAAAGAATTGGAATAGTTAATGTGAATTAAAAAGAAGTGTGTTAGTCTAAGTGAAGCATCAAGTGAAATTATAGGCTTAATTCTCCAAAATTTGATTACAGTTTGTGGTAGTTAGTTGATTTTTCTTTACTTAGTAGTTGTCATAATATCATCACTTAATCATTAGTTTGATAAAATTGAGATAATACGAGATTGGTAATTGTTAGAATAATATTCAGTTATTTTTCTATGTGGGAACGATACTCGACTTATCACTTTATTACTTGTTGACCACGTATACTTGCGTGCTGTGCATAATTGGAATAACTAGATTTTACACCAATAATTTTTGGTGTTGTTGCCGGGGAACCGATAATTGAGTTTATTACTTTCAATATCAATTTAATTATTTCAATTTTAGTTAAATATTTTTGTTAGGTTCTCTTGAATAGTGCATGCAAACTCGATCAAAGAAGCTAGACTTAGCACCTTACAAGGACGATATCGAGAGAAAGTTTCAGAGGTTGAGTAAGTGGATAAAAGAAACAAGAGAGAACTTAGAATAATAAGAGACAATGACGACGAATGATCATAAAGCATTGCGGGATTATGCCATACCAAGGGTTACCGAGATTAAGTAGAGTACTACCAGACCTACTATTACTGCTAACAATTTTTAGATAAAGCCCGGTACAATACAGATGATTCAGAACTCGGTGTTATTTGAGGGTTTGGCTAACGACGATCCGAATAAGCATCTTGTGAGCTTTCTAGAAATATGTGATACCTTCAAGTATAATGAGGTATCAGATGATGAAGTGAGGCTTCAATTGTTCCTATTCACACTGAGAGATAAGGCAAAAAGTTGGCTACATTCATTGCCAGTAGGTTCAATTACTACTTGGGATGACCTGGCTCAGAAGTTCTTAGCAAAATTCTTCCAACCAGCAAAAATAGCAAAAATGATTAATGAAATTACTACTTTTGAACAACAGCATGTTGAGTCACTATATGAAGCTTGGGAAAGGTATAAAGAGTTATTGAGAAAATGTCCACATCACGGATTACCCAAGTGGTTGCAGATGAACACCTTTTACAATTGGTTGAACAGTAATCTTCGAACACGCATAGATTCATCTTCGGGAGGAGCATTTATGGCTAAGTGGTTTGAGGAGGCATACGATTTGATTGAGACTATGGCAGCTAATAACTACCAGTGAACAATTTCAAGGATGACTCAACCTAAGGCAGCTAGAGTGTTATAAGTTGATGGAATTACAACTTTAGCAGCTTAGATATCTGCATTATCGGAGAAAATGGATGCCATCACGGGAGTATAGGTTCAATAGGTAGCATATGTATGTGAGTTGTGTGCGAGGGAACACCCGACATATCAATGTGTAATAAATCCAACAACAGTTCAGCTTGTGGGTAGTTATAATCGGCCACCAAACCAGTATCAGAACACCTACAATTCGGGGGCAAGAAACCATCCCAACTTTTCATGGAGCAAGAATTAGAATCAGCAACAAGCTCAACGACCATCATACCACCCCCGATTTTCAAAATCAGCACCAACAGTTAGCTCCGCAACATGAAAAGAAGTCATATTTGGAGGAGCCACTTTTAAAATACATATCAGGTAATGAGGCAGCAATGAAAACTCAAGAAGCTGTAATTAAAAATCTGGAAAATCAAATGGGATATCTTGCAATTACCTTGAACAATAGACCTCAAGGGTCTTTGTCGAGCAACACCGAAAAGAACCCCAGGGGAGGTCAAGAGCAGTATCAAGCGATTACACTTAGGAGTAGAAAACAATTAGTTGGGAAAAGTGTAGAAAATTTAATGCCAAAGAAAGATGCTGATGAAAGTGAACCAAAAGTAGTTGAAGAGAAAAAGAGAGAAGAAAGACAAGTGGCTAAGGAACAGAAAGTTATTATACCAGTTATTTATCCTCCACCACCTTTTCAACAAAGGGTCCAAAAGTAGAAGTTAGATAAACAGTTCTCAAAATTCTTGGAAATCTTCAAAAAGCTACAAATAAACATTCCATTTATAGAAGCCCTAGAACAGATGCCGAGTTATGCTAAGTTTATGAAGGGTATTTTGTCAAGAAAGAATAAATTGGAGGATTATGAGACAGTAGCACTGACGGAGGAGTGTAGCGCGGGTTTGCAATGGAAGTTGCCTCCGAAGTTGAAGGATCTGGGTAGCTTCACCATTCATTTTACTATTGGAAGCATTTTCTTCAACAAATGTTTGTGCGATTTGGGTGCGAGCATTAATCTCATACCGTTATCAGTTTATACTCAGTTGGGTTTTTCGGCACCTAAACCAATGAACATTTCATTATAGCTTGTTGATAGGTTAGTTACTTACCCGAGGGGAATTGTGGAAGATATACTTGTGAAAGTGGATACGTTCATATTTCTAGCTGAATTCATTATCCTTGACTACGAAGAAGATAAAAACATTCTGATTATTTTAGGGACCATTCTTAGCAACTGGGAGGACTCTCATCGATGTGCAAAAAGGGAAATTGAATATGAGAGTTCAAGACCAAGAGGTCACATTTAATGTTTTCAAAGTTATGAAATTCCCTACAGATGAGGTAGAATGTTTTAGGATGGATGTGATTGAGAAAATGGTGAGTGAAGAATTGATTCGAGGCATGGATAGGGACCCGTTGGAAAACGTATTCTTGGGAGATGTTGAATTGGACAATCCAGAGTTGATTGATTATTTGCACATGTTCGATGCGTTACTTAGAGTGAGCAGATTCAAGATTCTATTTGAAGCATAAGAAACTGCAGAAAAAACATACGTACAGATGAAACCTTCACTAGAGGAACAACCCACACTTGAAGTTAAACCTCTTCCTACACACCTCAGGTATTCATTTTTGGGTAATTCATCTACTTTACCTATTATTATTACATATGCACTTAACGACTTGAAGGAAAGTATGCCGCTGAGGGTTCTCCTAGAGTACAAATCTGTTATAGGATGGACCATTTCTGATATCAAGGGGATAAACCCATCATTCTGTATGCATAAGATCCTCTTGGATGATGATGCAAAACCTATAGTAGATCAACAACGGAGGCTCAACCCAATCATGAAAGAGGTAGTGAAGAAGGAAATTCTGAAATGGTTGGATACTAGGATAATTTATCCTATCTCAGATAGCTCATGGGTGAGCTCAGTACAGTGTGTCCCAAAGAAAGGTGGTATGACAGTTGTTACTAAGGAAGACAATGAGATGATACCGACACAGACAGTGACCGGTTGGAAGGGGTGTGCATGGATTACAGGAAACTTAACAAGGCAACCCAAAATGATCACTTTCCCTTACCTTTCATTGATCAAATGTTGGATAGATTGGCGGGTCATGATTACTATTGTTTGGTAGATGGCTATTTGGGGTACAATCAGATTTGTAATTACACCGGAAGACCAAGAGAAAATAATGTTCATATGCCCATATGGCACCTTTGCCATTACGAGGATGTCATTTGGACTGTGTAATGCACTGATAACTTTTCAGAGATGCATGATGGCAATATTCTCAGATATGGTGGAACGCAATGTAGTGGTATTCATGGATGACTTTTCAGTGTATGGGGATTCCTTTGATTGTTGTTTAGAAAATCTGGTCATGGTACTTAAAAGATGCGTGGAAACCAATTTGGTGCTTAACTGGGAAAAGTGTCACTTCATTGTTGAAGAAGGAATCATCCTTGGGAATAAAGTCTCAACAAAGGGGTTGGAAGTGGACCGTGCTAAATTAGAGACAATTGAAAATCTTCCACTACCGACATCAGTAAAAGGGACTTCTCCAAGATTGCAAAAGAATTATGTAGTTTATTAGAGAAATATGTACTTTTCAGATTTGATGAAGAGTGTTTATTTGCATTTGAGAAATTAAAGAAGAAATTGACGACATCACATGTAATCGTAGCACCGGACTGGACCATGCCTTTTGAACTAATGTGTGATGCTAGTGATTATGCGATAGGGGCTGTTTTGGGACAAAGTCGAGATAAAAAATTTCACGCAATCTACTAGACAAGTAAAACTCTAACGGATGCGCAACTGAATTACACAACCATCGAGAAGGAATTACTTATGGTCATGCATGCCCTTGACAAATTTCGCTCGTATTTGATTGGAACAAAGGTTGTAGTTTAAGGTACCCAATTTCCAAGAAACACGCAAAGCCTAGACTGATTCGCTGGATTCTACTCCTTCAAGAGTTTGACTTAGAAATCAAAGATAGGAAGGGGACAGAAAATCAGGTGGCTGACCATCTATCGAGATTAGAGAATCCGGACCAAGCCAAGGTAGATAAAGTGTTGATTAATGAATCGTTCTTGTATGAACAGTTGTTTGGGGTTAGTTCCAAATTTTCATGGTATGCATATTTTACCAACTACTTGGTGAGCAATATCCTTCCTCCAAACTTGACACGTCAGCAAAAGAAGAGATTCCTACATGATGTAAAATGGTATATGTGGGATGAACAATTTTTTTTTAGACAGTGCGCAGATAAGAAGATTCGTCGGTGCGTGCCATAAAGTGAAGTGGGCAATATCTTACATGCATGCCACACATCCTTATACGGGGGACACTATGGAAGTGAAAGAACTGAAAGTAGCATGCATACAAGCCAATCATGTATGATGATAAATCATATACTTTGTAATCAATCTTATTTTTTAAGTAATAAAAGAATTATTTATTAAAGGCATTTAATTATCTACATGGTGTTGTTTTAATAATATGTGATAAACCTATAGTTTTAAACAATGCTTTTAGAATCATGATGAGATCATACTAATGAGATCTAAATTCTTAGATAGCTTAAAACTAAAATATTCTCAATTAATGGATTACTAAAAAGAAGATTAGTGAATCCAGATAGATTGGTACATACGTTGTTTGCTCATTGGATGAGAATGATTGATCTCATGATCATTTGTGTGGAGACACTAAAGCAAATATATAGGTGCTTAATTAGAGAATAAGTTCATTAAACGTGACTCGCTAAGGAATATCTAATGGAGGTTTACTTGTCTGTCAATAGAAATTCCTGTAGTGATAGTAGTACAAATGATCCTTACACTTGAGATCATCATAGTATCTTATGTATAATGAATTACATTTTGACTTATTCCTTAAGACCATTAGGGTATATCAAAGGGTATGCTTGGGTGTAATAAGTTATATATGGAGATAATGAATGATCAATATAGAATTTACCACTTCTAGTAAAAGAAGAGAAATTTCTTATGTGATTCGATAAATGACAACTAAGGAATCCTTGGCCAATGTGAAATGAAATTAGAAAGTAGTTTCTAATTTGCATTTATTTGGAGTTATGCATTTGGGAATCGAAATATATATAATTAAATAAAATAAGACTTGACAGTAATTTCATGTCTTATATTTAAGTGGGACATTGTATGGTTGAAGGATTGAATTGTACGGTAACTATTTACTCATAGGTTCTTTTATGATTAATGTATTATCTGGAAAGTCATTGATCGCTATGGAGGCTTATCCCTATTTTAGAATAAATATTATTTATTTAAATAAATTAATAGTTTAATTTATTTTTTTTTAAATAAGATTAGAATTGTTCTAATTGATTTATTCATAATCTAAGTTTAATATGGAGAACCTAAAGAGTCACCCCATAAAAGGAAGAATAATTATTTAAGAAGTTAATGGTATAATCGTAATAATATGTTAAGTATATTTAATTTAATCTATGTTGATAGAATAAATTAAATAGCTTAATATTTATTATTTAATATTTTAGAAATATTAAATATAAATTAATAAGAGGAGTCTTATTAATATTATTACAATTATTATTATTTTTAATTTCTAAAAGAGTTTATGAACTAATTTAATATAAGTACTCTCATTAATTCCTAATAGGATTAGGAGGCAAAATTAGTTAAAGGAGTTTAATTAATTATCCTTAATAAGATTAGGGAGCCCAATTAATTAAATGGAGTTTAATTAAATAAATAATAACTTATTTTAACTAAATAGAGTTACCTGATATCTTTATAAGAGGAGACTTATATTATATATCATATATACGTGATTCCAATAGTTGGAGAGTACACCCCCTTTTCTACAGAGATAGAAAATTAGGGTTTTAGCCAATACACCATTCTTCTTGAATATTCTTCTTCCTTGGTGGATCACCTCTAGAGGCCATACACTTGGGTGGCTAACATTGATCAAAGGAAGGAATCTACCCGAAGAGATTCAAGGAGATTGCGGAGAAGTAGGAGTTGAACTCGTACCTGTGGAAGCTCATATCTACAAGGGTATGATTCCATAACTTCTTGTTTTATGTTTTCATTAATAATATGCATAAAGGATGATCCGGGTAATTGGTTTGTGAAAAATTTTAAAATCTGATTTTACTTTGCTTCTGCTAATTTTTGCAATTTGATTGCTACTTTGATCTTCACAAAACCTTACAGTGGTATCAGAGCCAAAATTTATGCGAATCATAAATTCTTTTGATTCTATATATATATAGGTATGTATTTAGAATAATTAATTGGTTATAATTTGTTGTATAAAATTTATTAAAAAAAAGGAAAAGCCGTAATCAATTCGCGAAACCTATTTTTGAAAATCGGTATTTAGATCCTCGCTAAGTCTGTGGTTTTTGAGAGCAGATTATATATATATATATATATATATATATATATATATATATTAATTTTTCAAAAGTTGATGCTCACCACGCCAATCACTTGAACATTAGTATGTGTATATATATATATATATATATATATATATATATATATATATATATATATATATATATATATATATATCTGCCGCTCTAAAGCGAACCTTAAAGAGCTAACCAAAGATTTAACTGTCGTCTTTGTGTCTATGGCAACTGTTCGATCCGTCGCCATAGCCATGTAGATATTTAGCGACGAATTGCCTCAACTGTCACCATAGAAAACAAAGACGACTATTAAGTCTTTTGGTTTGTTTTTTAAAGTTCGCTTTAAAGGCTCTCCATATATATATATATATATATATATATATATATATATATATATATATATATATTAATCTTAATAATTTTATAATTAAAATAAAGAGTTTATTTTAATCTTGAAATTGGATTTCATGCAATTTAAATTTGCCCATTAAATGATACTCATATATATATAGAATGATTTTATTCATGTGATGAATGTTTTATTTATTGATACATATAATGATATGTATGATAATAAATGGGATTGATTATGGACTATTGACCAATGTGATTGAATTTATTTTGGTTGGATGCTTGAATGAATGAGTTTTATTAAATGGGGTTTGCGTACCTCGTCTTTTCTTGTTTTATTCTTCATATAAATTCTATATCTCTCCTATGTACTTCCCCTTGACTGCTGATCAAGGTTTCTATTTAAATTAAAAAGTTTATGTAACAGGATTAGTTAGAACATCTCAAAGAACCGGAGATCAAGGAGAAAGGAGCGCTCAAAGACCCGTTTGTAATGGAGCCCAGGTTTAAATGTAATAGTTATATTCAAATGTTTATTCTTGCACCTTAGGGTTTAACCTTTTGGTTCACTTGGTGGCTCTAGTGAACCAAACTAGAATAGAATTCCATAATCAATCCGGGTAGAATATAGTATTCTATAATATGCATGCTAGTATTATATATATACGTTCCGAATCTTAAGCTCACCCCTTATCCAACTCACCCGAGCTCACCCCCCCCCCCCCCTTCTATGGTGACGGTTCGGTCATACAATCGTCGTCTATACTTTTAGCTACGCTATATGTTGTGCAATCGCTAAAAGTATAGATGACGGTTTATATAACCGAAACATTCATCGTCCGTCGCTAAGGGGGGGAGAAATTTGAGTGGATAAGTAAAAATGAAATCCGGACTATATATATATATATATATATATATATATATATATATATATATATATATATATATATATATATATATATATATATTATGCAAACATGATTTGCATGTTTAATGATATGACGCGTATTTTATATATATATGTGCTTGCATGCTAAACAAGATGAGACAAATAATAACAAATCCCTCAAAGTTTTTATATATTAAGTCTTAAGCGTTCAAAGATATTTAGAATATCGAATGTCGCCTTCAAGCATGATAAAATTAATAGAGTATTAAATATTTAATATGAGTTTGTTGTGTCACCACATGGAAAGTATTAAGTATTTAAGATGTTAATTTATCACATTAGATGCTTATAAAGAAAATTGAACAATATTGTTTTGTTGTGTCACCATAAGGACAATATTTTTCTTTTTTGAATATATTGAAGTGCTAGGTTGGACTTAATTTAGATAATTTTGATTCGGATGTGCCACCACTTTATCAAAATAATCCAAGAGGCAAAACATAAGGAGTTACATGATGATGTAATTGACAAGGAGTTGTCTACCTATTTATTTATATATAATTTGTTGTGTCACCACAAGGCTATATATATTTGAAATGAGATCCTTATTCTCACTAGCAAAAACTTTAATTAGATTTTGTCGAACTATATAGATGAAAGTAATATAGTTTGAAGAAAATAGTGGGAGATACTGATTTAAAATAAGACCTAATTTATTTTGGTAATTAATTAAATAAATGTTTGCTAAAATATTATCTTTTTACATGAAGAATTTAAAAATGTCACATTCACTAATTTCTATGTGTAACATACTTGATGCTAACAAATTGACCGGACCGAATTACACGGACTGGTTAAGGAATCTAAAAATTGTTCTCACTGCTGAAAAGATTTCTTATGTCTTAAATTCGTCCGTACCTACAAAAGTTACAGAGACAGGCTCTGAGGAAGAGATTGCTACTTTTAAATAGTGGCAAGATGATGCATATGTGGCTCAATTCATCATACTTGCATCCATGAGTAACGAGCTTCAGCGTCAGCATGAAACCATGGATGCTCATACTATGCTGATGCACTTGCAAGAGCTGTATGGTGAGCAAAGTAGGATTGCTAGATATGAAATATCTAAGGAGCTCTTTCGATCTCGTATGACTGAGGGAACTACTGTTGAGACTCATGTCCTAAAGATGATTAATTTGATTGAACGTCTTAGACAACTTAGGTACGTCATGGATGGGGAGTTGAGTCAAGATTTTATCTTGTAGTCACTCCCTGACACCTTCTCACAATTTGTTGTGAATTTTCACATAAATAAGTTGGACGTTAGCTTGCCTGAGTTACTTAACATGTTGAATACTGCTGAAGGTCACTTCCCATCCAAGAAAAACCATGTCTTACAGGTGGATGATTCTTCCAAGAAAAGGAAGAGGCCCAAGGTATCTTCTGAAAAGAAGAAATCCAAGAAGGCTAAGGGAAATACGAAAGTAAAGGATCAAAAGAAACCTGATCCAGCTAGCAAAGAAATTTGCTTCCATTGCAACAAGTCAGGTCACTAGAAGAGGAACTGCAAGGATTATCTTGCGAAACAAAAGCATAAGAAGCTTGGAGAAGCTTCGAATCCTAATCAAGGTTTTTTTATGATTGAAATTAACTTTTCTGAAAGTTAATCTTCTACTTGGGTATTAGATACCGGTTGTGGTTCTCACATATGTAATAAAATGCAGGGATTGGTCAGAAGTAGAAAGATGAGCAATGATGAGGTCGTCTTATGAGTGGGAAATAGAGCAAAGGTTGTTGCATTAGCTATAGGGGACTTATTGTGTAGCATTGCCTACGGGCAAGTTCATTTATTTAAAAAATTGTTATTTTGTTTTGAATATCATTAGAAACATTATTTTAATTTTTTTATTGGATATTTGTTAGCGTTGGTACACACAGATGTATGTGAACCTATGACAACGAATACACGAGGAGGGTATTCTTATTTTATTACATTCACTGACGATCACTCAAGATTTGGATATGTTTATTTAATGAAATACAAATATGATTCATTTGAAAAGTTTAAAGAGTTCAGAAGTGAAGTAGAGAAACAAGCTGGAAAAATTATTTAGATTCTTCGATCATATCGAGGTGGTGAATACTTAAGTGGCGAGTTTCTCAATTGTCTCAAAGAAAATGGTATAATCTCACAATGGACTCCACCAGGGACACCACAACTAAATGGTGTATCTGAAAGGAGAAATCGAACATTGTTGGACATGGTTCGATCCATGGGGATATGCCCTAGAATCGGCTGCATACCTGCTTAACAAGGTACCTACCAAATCCGTCCCTAAAACCCCATATGAGTTATAGACAGGGAGGAAACCAAATCTTAAGCATGTTAAGACTTTGGGTTGTCCAACTTATGTCAAAAAGTTTGAAAATGATAAGCTACAAACAAGATACGACAAATATAGATTTGTGGGATACCCTAAAGAAACATCAGGGTATTATTTCTATCATCCAACTGATCAAAAGGTGTTTGTTGCGAAACATGCTATCTTCTTGAAAAAGGAGTTTATCCTTGAAGGGGTCAGTGGGATTAAGATATATCTTGAAGAAGTTCAAGAACCACAAAATACTACGGATCAAAGTCAGGTACCTAATTAAGTGGAAGAACCTATTGTAAAACACTCTATTCGTAAATCTAGAAGAATACTGAAGATACCTGATAGGTATGGATTCGTTATAGAGGATGACGATGAGGTACACATCATAAATGATGATGATCCATTGAATTACGAACAGGCTATGAGTAGTAAAGACTCAGAGAAGTGACAAGAAGCCATAAAATCTGAGATGGACTCCATGTATGAAAACTAAGTATGGACTTTGGTTTTACCACCTGAAGGCATTAAGCTTATTGGGTGTAAATTGGTTTTTAAAAGAAAGACTGGATCAAACGGCAAGGTAGAGACCTCTAAGACCCGACTGGTCGCAAAAGGTTTCAAACAAAAACAAGGAGTTGATTATGATGAAACCTTCTCACCAGTAGCGATGCTCAAGTCCATTTTGATTTTTCTTACGATTACAGCTTACCACGACTACAAAGCTTGACAGATGGACGTGAAAACAGCCTTCCTCAATGGCAAACTTGAGGAGAATATGTTGTAAGACCCCAAATTTTATGAAATGAAAGTATTCAATTTTCATATAATTATTATATTATTTAGTAAATAGTTAAATTGATAATGGGTTAAAGTTAAGAATGATATAAGAAATATTTTTGCAAAGTAAGCAATTTGTCATAAAATATTCGTTTTGTCGGGGAATATCCGTACGACGACACAATCATTGGTGGACCCCACAACGGAAGTATTGTCAAAGTTAGAAAACGACAGAAATATCTTTTTATAAAAATAACGGCGAAAATTTTACCTTTAAACTGTTGAAATACCCGGTGGTAAAAGTACAGTAATATACGTGGTTGCATAGTAGCACACGGTATTGTACAGTATCTTTGATTATTGATGCTTACGTGAGAAGTTACTAAGTTATACTCAATTATTGCTACAGTAATTGCTGCATAATATCTCTCATATTATTGATTCAATTATTGTCATAGTATCATCTGCATAATATTTATATTATTAAATCAATAATTGAGACGACAAAGTTATTCATATTATTATTTACATTATTGACGATGTCTAGAAACTTCTGTCGAGTAAAAGGGATTAGTCACCTAATTGCGCGTCAATAGTGAGAAATCCTTATCGGAAAGCCCCTCTTTCCTGGGAATGATCTGGTTGTTAAATATTGTGAGTTATAATATTAATGATGAATAAGTTCATGTTGATTAAAGATGTTTGTTCATTTAGTTTTCTTTAATTCTTCCGTGACCCAATTACCCTCAAAGGAGGTAATTCTGTGATTTGCTGGTTTTGTTATTATAATTGACCAAACGGGCAATTAATCGGATAAATGAGCAATTAATTGCTATTGGTTCACATGCAAATTACTGTTGGTTCACATGTATGAAACTGTTGATTCATATGCATGTACTATTAGGGGAGGTAGTGCAAGATTGATAATACTTGAAGGACTAAATTAAAAATGGAGGTATAGATAAAGGTATTATACTGTAATAATTCGAACCCCAAAATGTGCAATTATCGAAACTATGTTTACTTATAAATAGAATCTCATTCTTCTTTCATTCTCACCAATTCACTAAGACTCGCAAGAGTAATTATAGAGAGAGAAGCTATAGAGAAAGAAGAAGAGTATTCTTCTACTTCACTATTGCAGTATCCAGTCTTCTACTAAGGTAAGGGATATTATTTATTTCTTATCCATAAGGGATATTATTTTTGTTCAATATTAATATGAAATAATATTTTCTTCCATACTCTGTAGTATGTAAGTAATATTATTTCGTTTCGTATCCCTAATTCTACACTCATTTTGTTGAAGTATTGCTTCTATAGTCCGTGAAATTAGTAGAATATCCTTGAAATTTGCGCTTCATCTAGTATCGTTTCACAAGGATATTTTTCTAAACATTCTTGTTAAATTTTAAGCTTTTAATGACGGGGTGCTATTCATTTATACGACACTATTCATATGTACGTCAATATTCATACGTACGATACTATTCATACGTACGACACTATTCACGAAGTACTATTCACGGGTACTATTCACAGGGTACTATTCCTGAAGTACTATTCCTGAAGTACTATTCACGGGGTATTACTCACAGGAGTACTATTCATCTGGGGTACTATTCATGACAAAAACTGATTTTTTTTCTGTCCAAATCATTTTTGATACAATATTTTCTTGAATTTTACTCCACAAAGCAGTATCATGTTGACAATTTAGACATTATTGAATTCTGGATAAATTAAATTATAAATCTTTTAAAATTTATCATTTTCTTTCTTTTAATTAAATTCTTATATCATTGTCATCATCCTCATGCTTATATTGTAATGAAAGTCATATTTGGCCGTAGTGCATAGATGGAATGTTGATTGGTATGATTATGACCAGGGATCATTCGGTATAATCATGACCCGTAATGTTACAAATGATGTGGTAAAAGTCTTCATTGGCCCGTAGTGCATTGATGGACAGTTGTTGGAATGATAATGACCATTGGTGATTACACGAATAACCTTGGCCCGTAGTGCATGGATAATTTGTGGAAGTGATACTAATGAATATCCTTAGCCCGTAGTGTATGGATAATTAAGTGATGTGGATTATTTATTGAGCTCAGTCTCAGAGATAAAATTGATGATAAACTTTTTAAATCATAGAAGATATTATATATCATGCTCTACTTGACTCTTCTAATGGATTGCTTGTTCCGCTGCAGTTAAACTTGTTGTTTATTATCAGTTTAACACTGTTGAAGGCTAACGATAATTTATTCTTCATTATCGTAGTCATAATATATCTTACTGGGCTAGTTGAGCTCACCCTTTTACTTTCATTGTTCTCTTCAGGAAATGAGAACGTAGCCGGGACTAGTCGGGGAATAGAGTGATGGTCCGAGATAATGGCTATAATAGTCCTCAATATTCTATGAAATAATGTGATAATAATTGTAATAAGGACTCCATTTGAGTTTGGATATTATCTAGAAGACAATATTCGTGTAAAAACTCTCAACTAAGCTTTTGTTGTATTGTATAAAAGAAGTTTGTATTTAAGTCCTATACCATGTATTTGGCGACTTAGAATAGGTGTTGTATACCTATTTTGGGGGCATCACAGTTGGTATCAAAGCTTAGGGATATGATCCCTGGCTGAGATGTGAGACTAGAACTAGGATGGGAGAGACGGGTAAATCCTTTGCTAGTATAACCTACCTAAGCTTAATTGTTATTTAATTGGTCGGCCAGAATATAGGGATAATATGTGGCATGTCAGTTAACCCTTGTTTTGTGACACTGTTTGAGAATGACATCTAAAAATGTTGAGATAAGCAATGGAGCACATCAGACTGTTGAGTCACCGATGATCAATAACCAGGATAATGTGCATCAGGAATGCAATAATCCTCATGTAAACAACAACATCGACCAAATGACGAACGATGGTACGTTTATGAGTTTTTTTGAATTCATGCAACACTAAACGAGAGAGACTCATGTTCATAATGCATGTGGAAACAATGGTAACTCATGGCTGGTCACCGCTAAGCAGTTCAAGGAGCTGGGACCACCAGAGTTTTTGGAAAAGCCAGAGCCACTTAAGGCAGAGACGTGGATTAAGCAGATCACGAAGATATTTGATGTCATGGGATGCTCCGAGGAGCAAAAGGTTCCCTTTGCCACCTTTATGTTGCGTGAAGAGGCAGATCATTGGTGGGAATCTGTAAAATGTACTTATCTTTTCGCACTAGAGATGTCTTTGGAAAAGTTCCAAGAATTTTTCAACGACAAGTACTTTCCTAAAAGTATTCGTCACAAGAAGGAGTTGGAATTCATCAAGCTGTTTGTCGAGTTGTCCTGGTTTGCATCCCATTTAGTCGATAATGAGGAGTTAATGATGTGAATGTTTCAAAGAGGTTTGAAACCCGAAATACGTCAATACCTCATTTCTCACAAACTTTGTTTATATTCAGATGTTGTGAATAGGGCTCAGTTATTGGAATGCGATAACGAGTCAGCCCAACCAAAAGGTAATGACCAACAACACGATAATAATCATACCGGTCGCAATGGCCATCAGAACAATGATAACCATCGTGGAGGAAATTATCATGCCAAGAATGGTAACTACTTCAGTGGTAATCATGGCCAAGATAATAGGAAAGGTGAACTAAGTGGTAACAACTTTAAGAAGAGAAGATTCAACAATGACGAAAAGACGTCGGCAGCAGCACCAACACCCGTTTCAAAGGAAGAAGAACGACCAACTGTCGTATGTTTCAAATGCGGACATGAGGGACACATCAGTCCAAACTGTAGGCAACATCCCAAAGCGTGTTTCAATTGCGGAAGAGAAGGTCAACTAGCTCGATTTTTTCGTGTAGTGAAGTCAAGTCCAGCTGGGATGATGACGCCAAAGGATGTCCCAGACAAGTCAAAATTGGTAGTTTAAGAGAGAGCATTTTTCGTGATGAGGAACCCGAACGAAGTTATCACGAGTAAGCTAATCATAAACTCTTGCAAAGTCTATACCTTATTGGATTCCGGTTCTACCCATTCTTTTATTTCTCCTACTTACGCTTAATGTTTAAATTTAACTCCGGAGAAATTAGACTTTGACTTATCTGTTGAAACTCCGTTGGGAGAAACCTTCATTACATCCACTGTTTATAAATCTTGTTTGATTCAAATCGGCACCCTCACGTTACCTGTCAATCTTATCTCTTTGAAAATACTTGCATTTGATGTGATTTTAGGGATTGATTGGTTAACTACTCATCATGCTAAAATTGATTATTTTCGTAAGGTTGTTAGCTTTCATATTCCTAACCAACCTATTATGCGAATTCAAGCAACCAAACCACTAAAGTCAATTAATGTTATATCAAGCCATAAAGTTATTCCTTTATTGAAAAATAGATGTCAAGCTTTCTTAGCCCATGTCACAGATTTAAACAAAAATATGTCAGATTTGAATGATATTTCTATTGTTAATAAATTTCCTGACGTATTCCCCGAAGAACTTCCTAGCCTACCCCCAGAGCGTGAAATCAAATTTTGTATCAACCTTGAACCCAATACAAAACCCTCAAATATTTCTTCACCCAGAACGAACGTAAAATGCGCCAAAGACGTTGGCTCGAGCTGTTAGAAGATTACGATAAAGCAAACGTGGTAGCTGACGCGTTGAGTAGTAGATCGTATGTGTTTACGAGTGAACATTGTTAACACAAAGACCCATTTCGTATGACTTACAAATGATAGAGATAGAGTTAAAGACTCTAGGGACCCACATAATGATGTCAAATATACGAGTAGAATCGACTTTAATCAATAAAGTTAAAGTCGCTCAAGCTACAGACTCAGAGCCGATGAATATGAAGAAGGTGCAAGAAGGCGTTATTCTAGAAGTAAGAATCGACGAAGAGAGGAAATCTTAACCCTCGATTTTATTGGTCTATTTAAAATCCTCGATCGAGTAGGAACTGTGGCCTATAGACTCGCTTTACCTCCAAGTATGTCGCGTGTTCATAACTTTTTTCACGTATCGATGTTACGTAAATATGTGGACGACCCGAACCACATTATTGAATTAGAACTAGATGAGATAGAAGAAGATTTAACGTATAAGGAGATACCTGTTAAAATCTTGAATAAGAAGAAACATATCCTACGCTCAAAGGTTATACCTCAAGAGTTAGAATCTAACGACGTATCCTCGCCTCCTCGACTCCTCGACATACCAGGTACGTACATAAATTATCAAGGCGAAATTTCATAAGGAGGAGAGATTGTAAGACCCCGAATTTTATGAAATGAAAGTATTCAATTTTCTTATAATTATTATTTTATTTAGTAAATAGTTAAATTGATAAAGGGTTAAAGTTAAGGTTGATATGTGAAATTGTTTTGCAAAGTAAGCAAGTTGTCATAAAATATTCGTTTGGTCGGGGAATATTCTTTTTGTCGGGGAATATCCGTATGACGACACAATCATTAGTGGACCACACAACGGAAGTATTGTCGGAGTTAGAAAATGATAGAAATATCTTTTTATAAAAATAACGGCGAAAGTTTTACCATTAAACTGTTGAAATACCAGGTGGTAAAAGTACGAAGAATGTCTGCTGTGGTTGCATAGTAGTACTACCGGTATTGTGCATGTGTCTTTGATTATTGATGCTTAGGTGAGAAGTCACTCAGTTATACTCAATTATTGCTACAGTAATTACTGCATAATATCTCTCATATTATTGATTCAATTATTGTCATAGTATCATCTGCATACTATTTTAAATTATTAATCAATAATTAAAATGACAAAGTTATTCATATTATTATTTGTATTATTGACGATGTCTAGAAAGTTTTGTCGAGGAAAGGGGTTTGGTCACCTAATTGTGCGCCAATAGGGAGAAATTCTTATCGGGAAGCCCCCTTTTTCCTGTGAATGATCTGGTTGTTAAATATAATGAGTTATAATATTAATGATAAATAAGTTCGTGTTGATTAAATATGTTTGTTCATTTAGTTTTCTTTAATTCTTCTGTGACCCAATTACCCTCAAAGGAGGTAATTCTGTGATTTGCTGGTTTTGTTATTATAATTGACCAAACGGGTAATTAATCAGATAAATGAACAATTAATTGTTATTGGTTCACATGCAAATTACTGTTTGTTCACATGTATGGAACTATTGATTCACATGCATTTACTATTAGGGGAGGTGGTGCAAGATTGATAATACTTGAAGGACTAAATTAAAAATGGAGGTATAGATGAATGTACTATACGATAATAATTCGAACCCCAAAACGTGCAATTATCAAAGCTATGTTTTCCTATAAATAGAAGCTCATTCTTCTTTCATTCTGACCAATTCACTAAGACTTACAAGAGTAATTATATAGAGAGAAGCTATAGAGAAAGAAGAAGAGTATTCTGCTACTTCACTATTACAGTATCCAGTCTTCTACTAAGGTAAGGGATATTATTTATTTCTTATCCGTAAGGGATATTATTTTTGTTCAATATTCATATGAAATAATATTTTTTTTCCATACTTTTTAGTATGTAAGTAATATTATTTCGTTTCGTATCCCTAATTCTACACTCATTTTGTTGAAGTATTGCTTCTATATTCCATGAAATTAGTAGAATATCATTAAAATTTGTGCTTCATCTAGTACCCCGACATTAAAAGCTTAAAATTTAACAAGAATGTTCAAAAAACGATACTAGATGAAGCACAAATTTATACGGCACTATTTATACGTACAATACTATTCACAAAGTACTATTCACGAGTACTATTCACAAAGTACTATTCATGGGATATTATTCCTGAAGTACTATTCATGGGGTACTATTCACCCGGGGTACTATTTATGACAAAAATTTATTTCTTTTATGTCCAAATTATTTTTGATACAATATTATTGTTGAATTTTACTCCACAAAGCAGTATCATGTTGACAATTTGGACATTATTGAATTCTGGATAAATTAAATTATAAATCTTTAAAAATTTATCATTTGCTTTCTTTTAATTGAATTCTTATATCATTGTCATCATCCTCATGTTTATAATATGTTGAAAGTTATCTGTGGCCTGTAGTGCATAGATGGACTTGGTATGATTATGACCAGGGATCATTCGGTATAATCATGACTCGTAATGTTACAAATTATGTGGTAAAAGTCCTCATTGGCCCATAGTGCATAGATGGACAGTTGGTGGTATGATCATGATCATTGGTGATTACACGAATATTCTTGGCCCGTAGTGCATGGATAATTCGTGGACGTGATACTAATGAATATCATTGGCCCGTAGTGCATGGATAATTCAATGATGTGGATTATTTATTGAGCTCAGTCTAAATGATAAAATTGAGGATAAACTTTTCTAAATCATAGAAGATAGTAGATATCATGCTCTACTTGACTCTTCTAATGGATTACTTGTTCCGCTGCAGTTAAACTTGTTGTTTATTATCAGTTTAACATTTTTAAAGGTTAACGATAATTTATTATGCATTATCTTGTGAAAGTAGTATGCACACAAGCCAATCATGTTTGATGATAAATCATATACTTTGTAACAATCTTATTCATTTATTAATAAAAAGTATTAATTTGTTAAAGCCTTTTAATTATCTACATGATGATACTTTATAATATATGATAAACACATAGTTTTAAGCAATGCTTTTAGAATAATGATGATGATCATTCTAATGAGATCTAAATTCTTAGAAAGCTTAAAACTAAAATAGTTCTCAATCATTGGATTACTAAATTGGGGATTAGTGAATCCTGATAGATAAATAAATTAAAAATATTTGAAGTTATAATTAATGACTTTTAATATTTTGATAAATAATACCTTAATGCTTTAATATTAATGGTAATTATTTAAAATGATTTTAAAAGTTTTAAAAATTATTTAAGGGTAACATTAATACTTTAAAAGTATTTTGAGTTATTATAAATAACTTTAACATTTTGGAAATGGTTTCATTAATAGTTTGATATTAATTAAATATTAATGATAATATAATTATTTAATATTTAAATCATTTAATAATGATTCCGATGTTTGAAAATTCATGATAAATTATAATAAATGTTTAAAAATTATTATAAGTCATTTAAAAATAATATGACCGATACTTACATGATATTGAGTTACTGATCGTAGTCTTAGACTCGATAATTACTCGATAAAGTAGCTTTGCAGACAATCGACTAGTTTCAGAAATTGATCTGGACTTATATAATTTGATTTAATATATGTTTGTTTGTGATCCAATGACTGCTAAACTTATGTGCCAATGTGATTAGGTTATGTGCTGACTGCAATAAGCAGTGTTATGTGTTACGATATGTTATTCTAATCAGTAGAATGATCTTATTAATGATAGGTCTTGACATAAAAGATAAAAACTAAGTTGCGTAACTGTAAGCAGCAGACCAGGCAAGTACCTTTGCATTTCCTTTATATAATGGACGGAAGTAAGAATGTTTCAGAATTATATTATTATTGTACAAGATTATTAACCCTATTGTCGTATATATTATATCCGATCATTGTTTACCAACATGATATTATATTATATAACTCATATATATATTATGTTCGTTAATTTCGAAATATGGTTAAACAAGTGTCCCCACTTGGATAATCATTGTAGTTAAACACATGTTGATATATATATATATATATATATATATATATATATATATATATATATATATATCGTCTAAGCTATTTGATCAGCAACACACAGATTTAGAAATATAATATCAATATCATAAAACCTTTTTGTATCTAATCAAACTGTTTTGGTTCAAATTCCAGACTAAGTATGAACATCCCGATCAAGGGAAAACTTTTATGCGCCCAAGGCAAACAGAGTGAACGAGATTATCGCTCTTGTATGTAGTATTGGTCAATACAGGGCCCATGGGAAGTACAACCTAACGCCTGTAAGTTATGACGGTTTGCAGATTAAGTTCTGCTAAACCTTAGCGAAAACTAAAAACAATGGTCATAGCCTGTCAACTAATACTCATTTATAGCCAGTACGTAGTTTCAAAATTGTGAGATAGAGTTGTTATGTTATTATTATCGGTTTAGTTTACTTCACAACTATTGAATTGTTGTAGAAGTGATGTATAAAGAAAATATTTAATTCTTTCAGCTAAATATATTTATAATTGTTGTTACTTGTTGGGCACTCAAATGCTCATCCTTGCTTAATTTAAATGTTTTCAGCTAAGTGTGATCAACTAGAAGGTTCAAGCAAGAACAAGGACAAAGGAAAGCAAACAATATAAGTTTAATGGTATCTTTTGTGACACCCCCAAACTCGGGTATTTCATTTCCACCGAATTTGGTGCTCACTTAACAAAACTATTATATCTAACTACCCATAATCAAAGGATAAAGACATAATTTAAATAACTTTAACAATTATCTCTCCCATTAAAGGGTTACATCATAGTCTCAAAACAAATCC